>JAOEHI010003242.1:0-10923 GCA_025447815.1 Percopsis transmontana
GAGGCAGTTTGAGGTTAGGCATGGTGACACCAATCGGGGACGGAACAAGGCTATTTCCCTCAGTTCAGTCTCCTAATTAACGACAACAATTCTTCTCACCTGTTTTTCCATTTAATCATGTTGGGGATTGTATGCCAGTACTGAAGCCAACTGGATATTAGTAGTAGCCAATAGTGTTTAAAAAGAGCTGGTAACAGTGTTTGTGTGATCTATACTAGGTAGAGAAGTGGGTATTCCACATTTCAATAATATCACCTCCACAAAGGGTAGAGCTGGAGGGTGGGTTTATGTGTGTACTGCACTATCACCAAACCAGTTGAATGACCACAATTGATGATACAAAGCAGTAGCAGCTGATTGGGGTGAATAAGGTATAATGCAGCCTCCTGTTTTTATCTGAGAGTAGTAGACTATAGGGAATTTTCTGATAAGTTGCCTTCCCATTTCAAAAAGACATGAGTTCTTAGCAAGTCATATAGCTGTTGTAAGGGACAAACTCAACCATGTTTATTATGATGTTCATAACTTGAGCAATTCCATTTATTGCTGAATGTCACCTAAATGTCGATAGTTGCATAACTCTCGACTCCAACATTATCTCTGCTTCCGCAGGGTAAATCATACAACTTTGACCGAGTATTCCAGTCTAATACCACTCAGGAACAGTTCTATAATGCAGTTGCTCAGAAAATTGTCAAAGGTAAGCTGCAAATGATATGGAATGATATTATGTGTCTACTTGACACATAATAGTACCCTGAAACCAATACCCTGAAACCACGTGAATGGAAGTACCAAGCCCTCACTGTATTTTATTTCTTTCTGCGTGTTATTCTCTATGCAGATGTCCTGGAGGGCTATAATGGGACAATATTTGCTTATGGGCAGACATCCTCAGGGAAAACACACACAATGGAGGTGAGATATGTTAACAGTATTCTATTTATTTTTTTCCAGTAAAAACTCAAGTACTAATTTTTCTTTTATTCTCTCTCTCGTTAAGGGGAAACTCCATGACCCAGATATGATGGGGGTTATCCCCAGAATAGTTCAAGACATCTTTAACTACATTTATTCCATGGATGAGAACCTAGAGTTTCATATCAAAGTATGACATTAAAATATTCATGTGCTTTTGACTGGAAAACCCATCAAACACCAATAATGTTGATCCAGTGTAATCTGAGCTTTCTGCTTTGCAGGTTTCATATTTTGAAATCTATCTTGACAAAATTAGGGATCTATTGGACGGTATGTATTTGTGTTGGCTTGACACATCTTTGTTTTTTGCTGCTTTGATTATTGCTATAATATTGCAATGGTTTATATTACAAAAAACCTTTCTACTCTGCTAGATCAGCTCTTAGAATACTAAGCACTTTACAGTTGGCAGTTACTGTTTAATGAATGAATAACTTGAAGTGTGAATGACAACTTTTGATTGTTGTAATTACTGTTTTGAGGAATGTTGTGCAAATGCATAAGTGAAGTAACCGTGTTACATAATGCTGTCCTTATTCTAAGAGAATGTTATCTGCTTGCAAAAACTGGTGGTTAACCAGTTCAACTGTTGACAAATGTACTAATTGTAAGTCGCTTTGGATAAAAGCATCTGCCAAATGCTGTAAATGTAAACAAGACCTAGCCAATGTGTTTCTTCTCCAATGAGGTTTTTAAGACTATCTCTCTCCTTCCAGTGTCAAAAATCAATCTGTCTGTACACGAGGATAAAAACAGAGTGCCATATGTCAAGGTGAGGATTGTGGGGATGAAACTATTCCAAGGACAAATTAAACAGTGACATGTTAAAGGTCCCCTATCATAAAATTCCGTTGTGTTGTCTGAAGTATAGAATCAGCTTTGGCCCTAGGTGTGACATTATTTCTGGATTGTAGCCAATCAGCTCTGACCTATCCTGACACACCCAGTCAGATAGCCAAGTTTATAAAAACAACAACAATACAACACCATCTGAAACAAACATAACGGAAAGGAAAAAGTCTGTCCAAAATTACAAAGGAAATTGGAATTAATGAGGACTTCTAAATGAATATGGGCTGTGGTTATACATCCTGTTATTCTCAGCCGTTCCTAAATTGGTCACACCTCCACCCATATGGATGAAACACAAGTTCGTCACAGACGGCAATTGCTGTGACTCACAAGAGATTATTGCAGTCCCATATTGGATCAGTGACTACTCGGCAGAATGAAATGTGGAGGATTACGTCCTCTACTGTTGTGTCACGATGTATTGGGAACTGTGTGTTTGAAAAATGCATTCCCACTTCTCATAGATATACAATCAGTTGGTTAATTTCACAGTAGAAAGCTAGTAGACAAATGCACATTTTAGCACATGGTAATGCCCCAGATTTATTTAAACATGACCCTCCCCCCCCCCTTCCCCTCCCAGATAATAGTTCCTTTGTAGTGCTCAGCTGCTCTGTGTCGACTGAAAACAGGGGCTCCTTGTGGTGTGTGTGTGTGTGTGTGTGTGTGTCCCCAGGGGTGTACCGAGCGTTTTGTCTGCAGCCCTGAAGAGGTCATGGACACCATAGATGAGGGCAAAAACAACCGACACGTGGCTGTCACAAGTGAGTGCCAACACAGGGCCCCTTTAGCCCCGCTACCGCTCATGGGTTCATCCTCGGTAGGTCTCCTGACCGAGTGCGGCGGGGCTGTCTGCGCTTAGCAGGCGGGGTAACATGGGGCCTTTGCCAGGGCTGAAAACTTTATCTAGGGTAAATTGGCCTGCGATGAAAGAAAAATATGAGTGCCAGCACATTTAAAGAGACACTTGTGTGAGTTATAACACTTACTTTTAACCAATCATACTTACAAGAGGATTGCCCGCCCCACACTCACAAGCTGGGGTGATTATTTGGGCTTCTTGGGGCGCTATAACGTGTTCGACACTTTGTCTGTTGTGCTTGTACAATGGGTTACTGTCTGTGTCTGTGTGTCATAGACATGAATGAGCACAGTTCCAGAAGTCACAGCATCTTCCTGATCAACATCAAGCAGGAAAACACACAGACGGAGCAGAAGATGACTGGAAAACTCTACCTGGTCGACCTGGCCGGCAGTGAAAAAGTACATCAAGCTCCCGCTCTCCTTTCCTGATTTCTCTATAGTGGTCTCTTCCTAGTCATTTTTGAATGGAGTTCCATGTGTATTTAAAGCTATTGCAGGGGAGTTCAACAAAAGTAATCCTCGATCTGCAGTTGCCCTTGAGGGGTGAAGCTAGCTTCACAAATAATGAATAATAATAATGGAATAGGGGTCAGAGCAAGATGCCTAACCCCTATTTGCTCCATGTAAGTCACTTTGGATAAAAGCGTCTGCTAAAAGACCTAATTGTAATTGAATAGGATCTCCTTGTGTGTGAGTGGATACACTTTCAGCACTACCTGAACTGGTAGTTGACTGGTCTACTAACAGATAGATTACTGCAATTGCTGTCTACTAATACAGTATGGGGGGGAAAATGCTCTGTATGTTTTAGATACATGTTGTGTTGGGCCCTCTGACAGCCTACCACTTTATTATTAGGTTCAATAGTTAATAGAACAGTTTAATAGGCACCATTTCTGCTGTATTTATTTCATCTTATTTTTATATAATGATTGTGTTTGTTTTTTCTTCCCCCCCCCCCCAGGTAGGTAAAACGGGTGCAGAAGGCACAGTGCTGGATGAAGCCAAGATGATCAACAAGTCTTTGTCGTCACTGGGAAATGTCATCTCGGCACTGGCGGAAGGCTCGGTGAGATAGTAGTCCTCAACTCCTCGGAGCAGCTGCGAGACAGGAAGAAGGAAAACAATTTATCTACAATGGTCTGTAAAAGGACATCGGCCTACAGGTTCCAGTGGAACTATGGCCTCCTATGCCAAATGATACAATGAGGATATATTAATGTGAGCGTAGGTACTGTTAGTGTTCTAGCAAATACATATAAATGAACCTGAACACAAGGTTACTGTTAACCTAGTAGTGTCACACTATAAGCCCTATTCTAGGCCTACATTATGAATACATGTACTACTGCAGGCCCTCAAACTGTTTTAGGAAGGCGTGCATTCTAAAACACCATTGAGATTTATTAGGCACTGAAGGGGGGGCCTTTCAAAAATAAAATAAAATAAAAAGGCACTGTGCGGCCCTCTGTAATGTCTGGCCTGGTCCCCCGTGTGTCAGGCCTACGTGCCGTACCGAGACAGTAAGATGACCAGGATCCTGCAGGACTCCCTCGGAGGAAACTGCCGGACCACCATGGTCATCTGCTGCTCCCCCTCCTCCTACAACGAAGCCGAGACCAGGTCCACGCTGATGTTTGGACAAAGGTACACACACACACACACACAAAATAACACATCAACGCAGACAAGTGTCTTGTGACTTTACAGCTCTCTCTTTGTCACTCCACACACACACACACACACACACACACACACACACACACACACACACACACACACACACACACCCCTACCTCCAGGGCAAAGACCATCAAGAACACGGTGTGTCTGAACGTGGAGCTGACGGCTGAGCAGTGGAAGAAGAAGTGGGAGAGGGAGAAGGAGAAGAACAAGACACTGAAGAACACCATCACGTGGCTGGAGAACGAGCTCAACCGCTGGAGGAGTGGTGAGCAAGCACACGGGAGAGAGAGGACCCCTGTAAAGCAAGCCGCGTTGATCCGCAATTCTCCTGGTTTCGTTGAGGCAGTGCAGACGATACTTTTTACCGTGTTTTGAAGATGCTCTCTACAAAGCACCTGGAAATCAGTATTGACAAGCGCACCCTGAATGCGATTTTAAATTATTTATGTTTGTTAGTTTGGTTCACAACAGTATGGGGGAGATTCAAAGTGTATAGAGATGCTGCTGAATGCTAGTCTAGCTTATGGGAAGGCACATACTTTATCTTAGCCATACTTTATAAGGGCTGGTTCTATTTTAGAGGACAACCTTTTTGCTTTTAAGGAATTTATTTTCATGCGATAAAGAATATTGCTTTTGTTCCCTCCTTTAGCTTTAATGACCATTACCTATAGTGACTTTAAATTTAGCTGTTATAAGGTTGTTCTTACCTTCGAGGCATGTGTTGGCAAAAACGTTTTAACAAACCCTAGTTTTATCTCTTAATGCTAAATGACCGCCCCTCTGTGGCGTAGATGACTGAGCGGATTCTCTATTAGATTGGTCTTTGGTTCTTCCTAGGTTTTACTTGACCTCAAAATATTTAGTCACCAACATCAAAACTTTCCAGCAGCCAAACAATTGGCGCGTCTCCGAACACTGTCACCGTTTGTGTACACCTCTGACCCTCTGCTGCTTTTCTGGTGCTCCCTGCAGGTGAGAATGTGCCGGTAGAGGAGCAGTTTGACAAGGAGAAGGCCAAGGAGGAGGTCCAGGCATTGGACAACGTGCTCAATAACGACAAGACAGCACAGTCTCCTGCCCTCAGCGCCCTGCCGGGTGTGCAGCTCACCGGGGCAGAGAAGAAGTGTGAAGCTGAGCTGGCCAAGCTCTACAAAGAGCTGGATGACAAGGTGACTGACGTTCTATTAGCCAGTTAATGCTCACACGACCACCAACTGACGTTCTATTAGCCAGTTAATGCTCACACGTCCGCCAGCTGACGTTCTATTAGCCAGTTAATGCTCACACGTCCGCCAACTGACGTTCTATTAGCCAGTTAATGCTCACACGTCCGCCAACTGACGTTCTATTAGCCAGTTAATGCTCACACGACCGCCCTTAGCTTAATGGCGCACTGTCCTCCCTCCACGCTGTCCTCAGTGTGACATATCGGGCGCCATGTTCATCCAGGGTTAAACCCAATTTCTGCCAGTTGTAAAGAGAGGCTTGTTTCATTTAATGCTAATAGTTCTCTCTGCTCTTTCTTTCTTGCTGTCTTCCCATTCCTCCAGGATGATGAGATCAACCAGCAGAGTCAGCTGGTGGAGAAACTCAAACAGCAGATGCTGGACCAGGAGGAGGTGCCCCTTACCGCACACGCGCACACACACAACCAGCTCCACTGGCCCCCAAAGCCTTCCAGCATGTCCTGCTAGCCCAGGCCTGGCGAGTCGCCTATTGAGACGGCATTGGCGCCCCTGCTGCAGGGTTCAGGCTGTGGATCAACACACAGCATGCTTGGGGAGGTGGAGGAGGGCTTTCATACACATTAAATACTACAAGATTTCATTTACACATAATTTTAATAAAGATTTAAATTAAAATGTATTTTAAAAAATAAATAATAATTCACAGCCCCCCCTGGAAGCCACTTGCGACCCCTCATGGAGTCCTGAACCTACTTACTTTAAAATGTTCTAGCACAAACCTGACAAAAGATCTTCCTCTTCTCTAACCCCGCCCACCCCCCAAGCTATTAGGCTCTTCACGCCGCGACCACGACACCCTGCAGACGGAGCTCAGCCGGCTGTTGGCGGAGAACGATGCCTCCAAGGAGGAGGTGAAAGAGGTGCTGCAGGCGCTGGAGGAGCTGGCGGTCAACTACGACCAGAAGAGCCAGGAGGTGGAGGACAAGACCAAGGAGTTTGAGGCCCTCAGTGAGGAGCTCAACCACAAGTCGGTGAGTGTCTCGAAGGCTGCAGCTCTGGTAGGCCTGGACAGGCCGATGGTCGATCACCAAGAAAGAAAACAAGACATCATCCTAATATAATCAAAGAAATTATTTTATCTATATTATCATAGCTTAATGAACTGAAATTATCCATATTATCCAATACAGTGGGAAATGTACGTGTGTAAAAGCATTTTTCATGCATTATTTTTTTTTTTTTAAACCTTCTGTTCTGTCAGGATATTTTCATATGTAGTGTAAACATGAATAATACCTGAGCAGGCATGTTGCCTGTAATCGCGGAGTTGTACAGCATTGTGCTTCGATTAAAATGGAAAACACACCATTGGATGTCCCAATGTAGTGTATGTATGGTGACTCCTCCGATTGCATCGCTTTGCCCCAGTTGCCAGAATGACACACTGCCTTTAGGCCCGCCACCTACATAGTAAAACGGGAGGCGCATGTGATCATTGATTATTGGGATCTTGGATAACTGCCATGATGTTGCCGCCACCAGAGTTCCCTAGCCTCCATCGACTCGGAGCTGCAGAAGCTGAAGGAGATGACCAACCACCAGAGGAAGAGGGTCACTGAGATGATGTCGTCTCTGCTCAAAGACCTGGCAGAGATAGGCATCGCCGTGGGCAGCAACGACATTAAGGTTACCACTACTGGGCCACCCTGTATCGCCATTCCAGTCTTATTCCAGTCACTGTCTTAATTATTTATTGTCTAAGTCGTGTTGCTGGACTTTGAAACGCTGACCTGTGTCAGTGAATAACAACAGAGGGTCTAAATGACACAACATGAAATACTGCTCTGCTGAGAGCTAAATAAACCCATCCCCCCCCCCCTCTTAGCAACAGGAGAGCAGCGGTCTGATTGATGAGGAGTTCACCGTGGCGCGTCTCTACATCAGCAAGATGAAGTCGGAGGTGAAGAGCATCGTGAAACGCAGCAAGCAGCTGGAGAGCGAGCAGGGTGAGAGCGACAGGAAGACGGAGGAGAACGAGAAGGAGCTGGTTGCCTGCCAGCTGCGCATCTCCCAGGTAACTCTGTTCAGGGGTCAGATAGTCTAGTGATCTGGATGTTTTTGATTGGTTGATTTTTATTTTCATTATTTTTTGATAGCACCTACGTGTTCAAAGATACAGGCTATTGAAGTGTTCTCTGGAGGATGTCTGTCTGGAATCAGTGTGAGGTTCTAAGAGTGCATGCCACTTCAGGTCGAGGAGAATTGGTGCTTAAACATTTCTTTCTTTTGTTGTTGTCGACGTCATGCTTGCTCTCCGCCACAGCACGAGGCGAAGATCAAGTCTCTGACCGAGTACCTGCAGAACGTGGAACAGAAGAAAAGACAGCTGGAGGAGAAGGTGGACGCTCTCAACGAAGAGCTGGTGAAGATCAGTGCCCAAGGTGAACACGCTTGGCAGTTGATTCATATTCGGTTTTCTACTCTCCCAACTTTGCCACCTGTTATGTTAAAATGAATGACATCTGTAGGGACAGTTGATGAAGGGATTATTTGAAGCGTCCTTCTCCGTACCTGCTCCTCAATACTTACTTAATAATTTATAATAATTGTACTTGTAAGTCGCTTTTTTTTTGTTCTTGCATTGTTCCATGCATTTTTCTCAGCCTTCTAGCACCACCCAGTGGTGAATTGAATTTACACTCCTGTTATATCCTGTTCCAGAGAAAGTCAATGCCATGGAGAAGGAGAATGAGATCCAATCTGCCAATGAAGTCAAGGTACAGGCAAAATGGCCTCTGTCCCAACATTTTAGAACAAGTCACAAAGCAACATTATAATTTTTAGACTTTAAAGTGTCTCTGTTGGAGTGCATTAAGATAACTGAAATGTTCTGGTTCTAAAGACTGTGGGCCGTCAAGGGAGGATCTCATTTTTTGTAAACTGGTTTCTTTCGTTCCCCTTAACTCATAACAAAAGTTTTTTGTCATCGCTAAACTTTTTACATAACAAAAAATTAAGCAATTTTTTTACATAACACAAATATGTGCCATGTATTGCAAACTGTTATATTGTGTTATATCCTGTTTTGTATGTGGTAGACATTTTTATTTTTATAATTGGATCATTCTTTATCACAGCAGAATCCACGGTTTGTGTCTCAAATGTCAAAAATCTGTCAAGTGATCGCTGTACAAGAAATTTGATTCTGCTGTGAATATCTAGCTGGTCTTTTACATATATGTGCAACTTTCACTATGACAAAATTTGCTTAACTATAGTGTGGGGGGGAAGAAAAAAAATCAGGCCCTCCCTGTAAAGCTTAAATCTTTAAAAGCTTTAGCTTTGAGAATCGGCCCATGGTCTATTGCAGGAGGCTGTGGAGAAGCAGATCCAGTCCCACCGAGAGTCCCACCAGAAGCAGATCAGCAGCCTCAGAGACGAGCTGGACAACAAGGAGAAACTGATCACTGGACTGCAGGAGTAAGAGGACAGTCTACTAAATCCACTTTTCAAATAATAAAATATCATGAATCCATTTGTGACCACTAGAGGGCAGAAGTAGACTAACTTGGAAGAAACTCAGTGCCACTTGCCATTAGCCTGGTGTTGCCAGGGTTAACTGAATCTCAGTTCATTTTCAATTTCAAAGGGCCGTTATCAACGAGCGCAGACCAATATACCTCTGGATGCAATTGGACAGGCCTACAACCAATCAGAGCAATGCAACGATCTGAGACATAGCGCTGAGCCTCAACGGCGCTCCTCTGTACATTCATCGCAACAAATCTGCCCCATACTAGATGCACGGTTGTGATTGGCCTGACCAATTCCATGCCGGGTGGACATCTGTCTGAAAGGGAGATATATCTGCCTGAGCAAATTAAACATGAGCCCTCCGATTCGTCTGCTTCCCAGGCTAACTTGCTACATATTTAGGTTATGAAAGTAATTGATGTAGACGTTTTTGTAAGCTGGTTTCAACCACAAGGGTAATTAGAGACAAAAATTAGGTAGTGATTTCACCTTTCTGTCATTAAAAGGGTGAAACACTGCAAACCTATATGCAAATAATACAGTACAGTGTTTCCTGATGTATGAGTTGTCAGTAAACAAATGACCTGTTACCTTTACTATACATATACATACATACACAATCGCACGCAACCCCCCCCCACCCCCAGAAAACGGAAAAAAAGTTCTTGAGGGCTAGTTTTTTCCAGAGCTATATATATATTGAAAATATCCTTTACATTAACTCGGAAACATTGGACGACGTGTGTGTGTGTGTGTGTGTGTGTGTGTGTGTGTGTGTGTCCAGTCTGAACCAGAAGATCATGTTGGAGCAGGACAGACTTAGGGTGGAACATGAGAAACTCAAGACCACCGACCAGGAGAAGAGCCGGAAACTGCATGAGCTCACGTGAGTGTTGGCGCACATGCCTCAGCGTGGGCCTCTCGACGCAATCTTAAGCCCAGTGGTTGTCAAAGTGGGGGTCAGGAAGGATGGATTGCCTGGCTAGCTCATTATTATTGTTGTTGTTTTTATTAAAATAATGATATGATTTAATTAATATTCCTCTGTGTCCACAGGGTGATGCAGGACCGGCGGGAGCAAGCCAGACAGGACCTGAAGGGACTGGAAGAGACTGTGGTGAGATATCTGAGCCGATCCGCACGCACTCTGCCGCCTACATGTGTGTTTGTGTGCCGCACCTTAACCGCTCTGTTCCGGCTGTCCCTTGTACACAGGCGAGGGAGCTGCAGACACTCCACAACCTGAGGAGGCTTTTTGTCCAGGACCTGGCCACCCGAGTCAAAAAGGTGCATTCACACTGTGTGTGTGTGTCCATCAGAAATCGGCAAAGCACATAGTCTTTTACTCCGTAGCCAGTTGTAATCTGTCATTATTGTCTAGAAATTCACTGGAAACGCAATGGTGATTTTTTTTTTTTTATATATAAATAAATAAATATACATTTATTTATTTTTTTCAACAATGATAATATCTCCAGCACTTTCATTTTTGCCATCTGATCTGTGTCTGTGTGTCTCCTGTTGATATCGCATTTCTTAACTTGCCCTTAACATAGCCTCAACCTGCAGTGAGATGGGAGCAGCCGCGTTTCTCTCATTCAGCCGTGGTTTAATTTTGTGTCGTTTTGAATTTTTAATGAATCCCTGGACGACCAAAAGGCATCTGCGATAATTAGGCCATCTGATTCATCAAAGGTTCCTGCTATGAATATGGGGTTCATATCCTCAGCAGGGCGGGCTTATCTCTGGGGGGGGGGGGGGGGGGGGGGGGGGGGGGGGGGGGGGGGGGGGGGGGGGGGGGGGGGGGGGGGGGGGG
>JAOEHI010003243.1:0-10920 GCA_025447815.1 Percopsis transmontana
CTATCAATATGGGCCAACATTTCTAAAGAATGCTTTCAGCACCTTGTTGAATCAATGCCACGTAGAATTAAGGCAGTACTGAAGGCGAAAGGGAGTCAAACACAGTATTAGTATAGTGTTCCTAATAATCCTTTAGGTGAGTGTATATAGCAAGATACAACCAGCGTGTAATGGCAATGAGACATGCGAGGTGGTTTGATTTTCCATTATCTGCACAAATCAGCTACGCCAAAGCTTTACACACAAAGCTAAGAAAATACACTATATGGCCAAACAAAAGTATGTGGACACCACACATTATTGAGTTCAGGTGTTTCAGCCACATTGCTAACAGGTGTATCCAAATCAAAGAGCAAGACAGGATGCTCCTTATCACAAGGAAATCACCTGCCTTGATTTGATCAGGTGGGACAGGTGGCATCTGGAGTGTGTCTCCCAGCTGCTGTTGCCATGACCCATTAACCAGTAAGGTCGGTGCAGTTAGTCTGATGCATTTTAGCGCATGGCGCTTAAGGAGGCTGAATAGCTGGCCTGTTTTGCTGCACAATGGATTATTGTTTGGACTTTGACATTTTAATTTCTCCCCCAAATTTCTCTTCTCCCTGCTACTAAACCAGGAGGAATCTCAAGGTAAACCCCAACCATTGCTCAACTGCCACTGCATTAAATTGGCATCTGTTTAGCCACAGTTCCTGTAGGGCCTCTAGTTAAGATACAGCACATAAAAGGGTGCCCTCTCTTTAGCGACACCGTAGGTGAAGCACTGCCAAAACATATTGTGACTAGTTGAAACTAAATCATAGCAATTTAATACAAAGATAAGGAATAAATAGTGAACCTTACCGGTAAGTCTGTGAAGGCAATACCTGGGAAAAGAAGAGAAAACCCGTCAGCTGGAAGCAGTTATTCTGTTTAAAGGCTGGTGCCTTTAAACTATACTGAAACCTAAACAGAAATGACCACAACACTTCCTCAAAAATGTTTGCTACATTCTAGAACTACTTTTATTTCATTCACTGCATTTTGTGGGCATGACAGAAATGGTTACACAGACTAATGCGCTTCCACTGAATCATCTTCTTCCTCCATCATTTACTGTTCCTTTTTTGGATTTTACAGACCATACCATCTTCACACCAGGTCCCTTTTTATGTCAACCGATTTGTCAGTTTGGACGAACTCAGTAAAGCTTTTTATTCTCAATTTTGAAGAAAAATGACAGACATCTGATACCTTCATTTTGATATGTATACAAGATTGTATGTATACATGAATGTTGTTTTTTTTTAAGAAAAAAAGATTGCAGCCAATAACTTATTCTTAAATTTGTTAACAGTCACCAATGCTGAAGCCTCACTACATTACAAAAAGTAATGCTGTACGCACTGCAAAATGGCCGCATGTGGGTGTGTCGACTATTTCTGTAAGACCATATGCCAGAGTGCTTTGGAGATCTTTACAACATCTTCAACGTGCATAAAACGGTTTCACAAACACAATGTTGGTGTAATGAATAGATTTGCTCATATGAATAGATTTTTTTCCCATATGCTCACAACATAAACTAAGACACAATGTTTACACTCTATTCATGAGCATCACAGGGTGTTTCCTGGCTGCACAGATACCGTTTTGCTGTTTGTCAATGCGTGGTTGGCTCTTGAGATGCTAATTCTGCCCCTCCCCGCAAAGCCCACTAAAACTGCATATTCAGCTCGAAGGCAGAAAATGGCTTGATTTTAACAGTAAAATTAGTTATGGTATTTAATTTAATTTTCTTTACTTAATAACATGCTTAATAACACGATATAACGTGCATTGTTACAACCTTGTAAGCACATCAGGTAGTATTGTACCTTTGTTATAATACTATGCATTTGATTTAGCCTGGTACCAGGTGAAAGATGTACCTAAGCTGTGTCCGTTTTTTGTGTAGAAACAGGTGTTGTTAATAAGGTTCACACAGCAGCCAATCACGTCGCCTGTTGTAAATGTGGGTCCGTAGGGCTGCCCAGTGCCGGAGGAGCAGAAGGAGTGTCCGTCGTCTCCATGGTAACCATACGAGTGCTTGTCCCAACCTGGGAAGGCGATAAATGTATTCATGTTTTTATTTATTTTATTTTATTTTTTTAATGATACGGCCACAAACAGCACTAATGCTTCAAACAAATCTTCAAACACATTATAATACGCGACGATATAATTTATCTACTGAGATTTTGTCATAACATTACTTTGTGGCCCATTCAATCTGTGCACAGGATTGTTTTACATGACGGAGCCACATACTTATTTAATCCACTGGATTATCAAAATTAGGAATTACCAGATGATATACACGTGACACCACTACCAACCATCGAAGCAAACATGCATCATTCAGCAGTTATAATAAACAAAATTTAGATGGGATATATAACATTGTGCCATATGTCACGTTTTAAACATTAACCTGGGTTTTTGCATTTATGACTTTCTGAACTACACAACTGGTTTAAAAAGATTAAAATCCCTTTAACTCTTACCAGCTTCTGATTTGGATTCAAAGCAGAAAGTAAATTATTAGAGTGTACATTTTTTGCTACGGGTTCTGGCGAAACACAGGTTTAAGCAGTAGCGTACAGGAGGAATGCCGCTGTGAGCTACAGACAAGAAACATTGCAACATCCATTACAACAGAACACACACACACACACACACACACTGCAGCAGGGGACTGGCAACAGTGCCAAACACTCTATAATTCTCCGTCATCTGGGGTAGGCCATCGTGTTATCTCTGTATGGAGCTTACTGTTCCAGCTTACAGTTTTGACATAGGGAGGAGTATCTGAGAGACTGTCCCCTCCCTGTGGGGCCCGATAACCTCCTAAGAGAGTAGGACTGGCCTGGCAATCTCTGTCACAACATCACATCTACACACAACCACACAAATCCATATTGGCCTTATCTGCTGCACTGAATGACCTCAACACATGCAACAGTTCTTTGACAAATTATTTTAAAATTCAGAGATGTTAATGTAAACATGTTGGAGTGCCGTACTGATACACATGGAGCTGCTTCATATGCAGTCGTTTTTACATACAAATTATAATTTGAAAAAAAAAACGTTTCCCTTGACTGAATTTCAACAGTTTGTTCAAAATGGCTTAATGCACAATATTATTCTACAATGAAGCAAACATGACAGATAAACCATAAAATGCTATGTATGAACATTGTTGTACACTACTAATATGCAGGTCTCCTAGACAATACTTAAACCTTAAAAAGACAAAGACAACAATTTGCTGGTCACACCTAGTGACAGCAACAAAAACGCATAGTGTCATCTTACCAGGGAGTCTGTTCATGTTGACACCCTGGGCTGAGAGGCCTATGCCCATGTACCTGTAGAACACACGACAATATTTTAGCAATATAATAATTAGTAACAAACAATAAAACCACCCATGATGAAGACTTCATGGAAACCAATCTCACAATAAAATGAACTGCAAGGGTCGCATCCAACATTTTCCTAGTGGTTATGATACTACTGTGTGTGTTATCAGAAAGACATCTGCAATTGGGAAGACATGAGTAATCTGCTTGCATCTTCCCCATCTGCCCTGTATAGCGATACATAGAGCAGCTAATCACTGGAGAGCAGAGAGGTCAGTCAGAAGTAGTAAAATGGTGGCTTGGGCATTTGGAGTAGGGCTGCACCCAACAGTTTTTAAATATATAAAAAAAATAAAGTTAATCGATTAATTAAGCGATTTCTTTAGCTTAGTCGACTAATCTAACAATTCATTTCTCAATTAATCAAATCAATAATTAAATATTTGAATACTATATTATATAATACATTAATATTACAACACACTTTGTTACCTGCAACTGCCTGAATAGGTATAAGAGGGCATTTTGATTTTACACACTGCTGTAATTCCAATCAGATGGCAGACTGCATGTCTTATAAATGCAAAACTATTCAGACTCGTGTTGCTGATGTTAACATATGACTGGAAAAAGCCAACTTGGAAACAAGCAAGCCCATGGCGATACAAAGCTAGATAACATGATCTTACCTTAATCTTAGAAGCAGGCCACAGCCAACTATAAGGTTTTATTTGTATGTCAGTGGTGGCGTAGAAATTAGCTAACTGAATGGTAAACTTACTTTCAACATCGGTGTGATGAATGAACCATTATTTCATCGCCTCAAAGATGGCGGTGGCGCAGTGCGTCAACGCACACCACGCAAATTGGCATATTTTCGTTATCGATTACACTGACACGTCGCCCCAGCCCTAATTTGGAGATAAACGATCTCCCCTTGGGAAAACATATGGATCCCACCACTTCTATAAAGACTCACTTAATCACAACTAGCCATTATAAGCATGTAAACAAAAAAAATTCAACTTTAAAATTATAGAATATATAGACACCATTAAGATCTAGAATGATAGATGAAGTATTTACCCATCTCGGCCTTTGCTGATGATCTTAACCTCAAAGTAGTAGACTCCACAGGCTGCTGGGATGGGGTGGGTCGCTCGCACAGATGCTGCATCTTTAGGGGTTTTTCCATGTCCTATGAGTGAGTTCAGAACAGAGGAAGATAAACAGTCTAGTTAATTATACATTAAAAAAAAAAAACAAAAAAAAAAAAGGTATTAGGGTTAGGCGATCAACATTCCTATCGACAACAGTCACTGCTTCAATTGGCGATTACCGATGTGGTCACGGGGGTGGGTAGTCCAACAAAATTAGCAGGTGTGAAAGGTGCCTTGGACTACAGGACCAAATTCTGGTCTGACTAAAATGTAGTCTCAGTATGCTTGCAGTGTGAAAACACTTTTGTATGGTTCGGACATTTGGATCAATTACAGTAAGTAATACAGTCCGCAATGTGTCATACGCTCCTAGTCACCATCGTCTGCAAAAACAAACAAACTGAAACATGGTCTAAAAGCTGTAGTGTGACGGGGATGCCCTAACAAAGTAAATACCTCAGAACTAATATTTTTATACGCTGTTAAACCGAAATAAATAGCCATTATTGTTATTATTGCCGTGGCATGCTTCCACAGACACGCATACTGTACGCGTGAAGCAAATTTTGGCGCACGTCACCAAATTTGTTTGATCGCACGTCTTGTCTACGCACGCCAGTCTACAAACCAATCAATTTCAAGTATAGTGAGATGCAGTCTACACAGGTGATGTAATGAAGTGCAGTCGCAAAATTGCAATGTGAAACCAAACCCAACCAGATCAAATGTAATTTATACCAAAAAAAAAAATATATATAAAAAAAAAAAGACTTTAAATGAGCAAACTATTGGCCCGAAAAAATATACACTAGGTATGGATTCAGCCCATCATCCAGTTAAATACCACAGCTCAGCAGAGTTACATTGATATACAATCATTTTTATCTTGACTTCCTGTATGTGTCATTATTTACGTGACAGTTAAAAGCTACCAATAAGTAGTTGGGCAGGCTTATGTGCTTGTGAAATGGTGAATTTAAAAACACTGCAAGGAGTTTTATGGGAGCAATAGTGTTTTCAGAGTAAAGATTGCATTTCCCATGAGCCCCATCACAAAGAGCTGGCTGGACTCTCCGTCTAGTTTCAGAAGTGCATTTGTATTGAAGATAGATGAGATGCCTCAGTAGTTCAGGGATATGTTTTTTCTTCTATTTTATTATGATTTAATCTTTATAGACGCAGGATGCTATGGAACATAATGACATTTAATTCAACTTTAAACAATCTTGTAGAACATGAAATTCCTGCTTTGAGAAATTTGACAAAATTCACACTACAAAAAGTGTTTCAGCGGGCTGCTGTATTTAGGGAGGTTGCTTGCTTTAAGAAGTTTCCATGTTATATAATTTGTATGCTTACAATATTAACCACTCAGGTCCGTGTGTTCTTGAGGACAATAGAAAATACTAGTAAGAACAAGGAAGAGTAAGTCTTGAGGGCCGACCGGAACAACAGAACGCACCCAGGAAGAGCAGTCACACAATTTTGCACTGGCCTTTTCTTATTGTAGGCCTGCAACAAAATCCCTCCTTATAGGCCATCTAAGCAACTTGGCTAACCCAAATATCATTTAATAGCAACCAGCTTTGCAATTATAAAGTAGGCCTACTACTTTTTGTTAACGCACCACCACTGTAATTAAACGTATTCCAAAAATGACATCTGTCAGAGTACATTATTTATTCAGTTACCCAATAAGGCCAGTTCAAACTGGTCGTTAAGCATACTAAAATTTGGCAGAACGGCTGGTCTGACTGGCTGAGCTCTACTTGATCTTGACTATAAAACACATAATATATCAGCTAGCTCATAATAGCATACAACCGATTATATTGCTGACATAAGTTCATAAAACTGGTTGGCTGAAACACAAGATAACATGAAGTCTAGCAACCTAGAAGGTCAGTTTTGGCTAGGAATCTATTTCGCCAGCTGGCTGCTTTGCAAGATGTCCTCTGTCTTGTTGTTGATCAGGCTGCTAGCCTAGCTAGCATGATGCTAGCCGAGTTAGCTTACTGCCAAGTTAGTTAGCTTACTGCTAAGCCTACTTTGTTTTTAGCCACAACCGACAGCTGGATAGCCTGCGAACGTCACCCATCAGACTCGGCTAGTAGCAGCCTGTGCGGTTGCGTGTTTATAACTGAATTTTTCGGTCGTGTAGTTACCTTTGTAGTGTACGCGGAGGTTGTTCTGAGAGAGGCCGATGTAGCTGAACTTGTCCTTTGGGCTCCAGGACCGAGGCAGCGGCGTCTCATTCTCGTTAACGGCCGGATAGAGCCGTCGGAGCCGTTGGTTAAGCTCCTTTTCCTGCTCGTTCAGAGCAGAGTCTCCGTGGACAACGACCGACATGAGAAACCCGCAGCCGGAGGACTGTCCAGACATGTCTAAAAACAACGGCGGCGGCTTGTCAGCAACAAGCCCGTGCCTCCTGTGCCGACCAGTGTCAAGTTTTATACTTCAGCAAAGCTAACTGGCTCCGCCGCTGACAGAGAATGCACCAGAGCTAGCCAACTAGCCTCACCTAAGCTAACGCGTTAACGTTACCTGGTCAGCAAGCGTTCGCTAAAATGGCTTGGTTAACATTAGCTGACACAAAGCCACTAATCCAAGTAGTTAAAAAAACACACTGCTTAGCAACAGCATTGAAAGGAAATAAGCACAATATCAACGTTTGAAGACGAAGAGAAGCGCGTCAGAGTAGCAACCAACGTCAGGACAGATCGACACAAGATAATGAGCTCAGCTAACCCCGATCTTTTGTTTGTTGTCCTAGCGTTTCCAGCAATCTGATTGGTTCAAAGAGGGTCCTGTCTCTTCCTATGGGAATGTCAAGGGAGAAATCGAAGACATCGAAGACAAACATCCCATCACTCACACTCATAATAAACATTGTTAATATAATCGGTTCGACATGGTCAGAAGATATTGGATCATCATCACTATCGAATCGATATCAATATCGTTATAAAATGTAAAAATGTAATAATAAACATATATAATTGCATATTATGATACGTACAATGTATAATGATGTTAATCATTATCAAAATCTAAATAATTAACCCATTAAAAACAGATATTTAACGTCATCTCATAGCTGTTAAGAAGTAAAGAAATCTAAGAGCACAAAGCAGGTGAAAGCATTGCCATAACCGGATTTAGCTTCATACACATATTGGTTTCCTTTTTGAAACATGGTAATAACAAAATGTAATCAGTGATGTAATCTATTATTTTAAACCACTCTTTTATTGTCTTTTACATTTATAAAACAGAATAGACAGAATTAAACAATTTTATTTAATTTAGCAAGACAGACATTTTACTCAGTATTGCCTATTTGTCTAATCTTTTCTTTTGGGGGTTATTAAAGTGATCAGTCATTTTTTTCAGTTTAGGAGTTAGGATGAGGTCCTTCACACCACATGGGAATAGATAATCATAAAAGCAATCTCGACTGAGGTTATGCTTTACATCCACATACTGTTTTATCTAGATAGGCAATTCCCAACCTGTTAACCCTTGGCCCTCCACATAAATTATATGAGTGCAGCATCCACAGGGATTAGCCCAACAGGTTGTCATACCACCTCTCACCAACAGAGGGAAGAATCTCCCTTCAGTTTAACATGTGATTTAGGAGGATTCTGGAGGATGTAGTTTGTGGTGCTGTTAAACTGTATTGAATTAAACACAAAAGTGTTATATAGGTGGTGTAGCCTACCTAATGAAGTGGCCGGTGAGTCTATATTGAGGAGGCTACTGATCAAAACTATGAATAGGTACAAAGGCAAAAAATGAAATGTGGTATTCTACAACCATTACTTACAATTTTTTAGCACACTTGGAGCCATATTAGAATTATCAGAAATTAAAACATATATTAAAGCAATTTTTTTTTTAATAAAACGTTGAGTCTACACATGTAAACAGAAACATATTTTTTGTATCACCTTTTATTCAAATGTTTCTTTTGTTATTAAGCGTTAATTCTATAAAATTCCCTGCCTTTAGAAAACAGGACAGCAAGAATAAGAGTAATATGTGATGATTGTTGCAGGCCTACAGTAAAAACGTATACCGTACAATAGTTTTTGCAAATGTAAAAACAAAGCATTAGCTTTGTTATGTATCTTTGTAATCTTGTTGTATAGAGGCGTTAGTTATTATTGTCTAAAAGTAGGTTTCTAAAAGTGTTTCTAGAGATTGTTGTGGTCCTTAGGTATTTATAATTTCACTTGGGGCGTTTTCACACATATAGTTCGCTCTGGTCCGAATCTTAAACTTGGAGCGTTTTTCCCCTTTGATTCGGTTTCTTTTCACATAGATTGGGTTTATTTTCACACAGAATTCACTTTGGTGGCACGTCTTGAAAATGCTGTAGCCTACTGCTTCAGACTTTGCGAAGAAGAACTTGCTAGTAGGTTACACCTAGTAGTTGGGTCGGATCACGTTCCCACCACAAACCGCTCCAGAGTTCGTTTGGGACCGGACCGAGAACACCTCCTCTCAAGGGTCTCTGTACGGTTTTGGTCCGCACCCGAGTGTGATTACTGTTGTTACACCTGCCCAGTCCGATTTCACCAGACTAAAAAGTGCTGGTGTGAAAACGCCCTAACACAACACACAGAGGATGTTACCTGTTAACACAATACACAATAAATGGGGTATCATCGAACAGTGCCCTTCTTAAGAGTAGGCTATATTGACTTCTCTAATGACATAATCTTCAATTTATTGCATAAGAGGAAATAACTTGAGAAATTATTTTTCCACTATACAGGACAGATCACCATCCATGTGAGTGAAATGGAAAGTTCAAGTGATTCATTCTTAAAGCTGCACAGGAAAACGTGACATTTGCAGTCCTTGTGGTCACACGATGCAACTACATACTGTACATATAGTTTTTCATATTATTTTTTTCACTTTAATTGGAGAAACCACTTTAGGCATTGCTTTGTCCGTGACGATAAGGCCGAGATCAGCATCATTAGCTGTACAGTATAACCTCTTCATACCTAAATCACATCACTTCCTTTGTGGCAGTATATTTCCTGCCACTACACTATCCAGTACACAAACACTTGTATGGTCAAATCTAAGGGATCTCATGTTATGCTGTTGTTTTCAATACAGTTTGGAAAGATCAATTCCAATACTATTAGCAATTAAAAGGCAATAATTGACCATAAAAACTAGCGTTATCCCATGCAGCTTCAAGGGCTTCTAAAACAAACCATTCCCCCTGTTGTGTGGTCCAGTTACGGGGGAATACAGTCCCAGAGCTCATGGCAGATACACTGGCAGAGCCCATACACCATTATCATGACCAGGCTGGCAGGAACCAGGCTCACCAGGAGAACCCCCAGCATGGTCCTCTGCATGATGAGGAGGTAGACCCCTATGGGCAGGGAGCTGAAGTACAGCAGCCCTAGGACCCAGACCAGCGCCCGGGCCGAGGTCTGGCACAGCAGTGCAGCACAGTTCCACACGGTCCACCTCTGTGTGACAGACGCCATCGAGTCCAGACTGGAGGAGCGGTACTCCCGCCCTGGGACAGGGGGTTGAGTCTGCAGTCGTTCCAGGTCTTGTGGGGTGGAGGGGAGGTGGCGAGGAGGAGGCTCCATGATTGTGATGACCACAAAGTTAGGCGACCCTCGGATGGAGGAGTATGTGGAGCTGGCGTTCAGATTAGTGGAGCGGGGCGTCCCTGGGGGGCTACCCAGCATGGAGCTCAGGCACCTCGGGCTGAGGACCAGCTCGGCGGGGCCCTCGCCCTGCAGGAAGTGAACGTTCCTCTGGTTCCTGCCGTGAAGTGCCAGCATCCCCACCAGTTTTCTGTCGTCCGGTAGGCCGCTTACCGCCTCGTCCGGCAGTGCAGTGACGTAGCGGCAGAACGGACACACGACGACGTTGGGCGGTGACTCGCCCAAGTCCAAGATCTTGGCCAGGCATTTGGCGCACAGCCGGTGCAAACACTGCAGGACTTTGGGCCTACGGCTCCCTAGGCTGTAGGGGCAGTAGCAGATTTTACACTCCAGCTCCTCCGAGTGAACACCTGGGCCTCCATCCTCCACACCCTGGATCATCCTGCTTTCCCAGAGTCTTCTTGTGTCTCGTTGAGCTTGTTAACAGAGAGCTCCGGCTGGCCAGTGGAGATCATTGCTGAGCAGCATGGTGACAGCTTCATCTACACATAGGTCTGGGCTCATCCTGTCTGTCCCCTGACTGTCCTGTGTGTGTGTGTGACTCTGTGACAGAGAGAGCGAGAGAGAGAGGGGGGGGGGGGGGGGGGGTGGGTGTGTGTGTGCGTGTGAGAGAGAGAGAGTGAGAGAGATAGTGAGTGGTAGAAAAAAAAAATGAAGAACACA
>JAOEHI010003244.1:0-10920 GCA_025447815.1 Percopsis transmontana
GCCTACCTGTAAGCATCCTTGAGCAAGATGCCTAACCCCTACCTGCTCCATGTAATAGCAGCATGTGATTGTAAGTCTCTTTGGATAACAGCGTCTGCTAAATGACCTCATTACCTGAGAACATTCCCCCATGCAGTGGAGCCTTCCTAAATGGCCTTCCTACACTTAATGCACACGGCCCACCGCTATCTAGTGGCTGTGCGCTCTGACTGGTCTGTGTGTCGCAGGTTGTGTTGCAGAACACTTTGTCGATAGCTTCAGTCGCCACGGCAATACACCGTATGGCCATATTTTTGTTCTTCACTTCTACACACCAAGATGCAATTTTTAAGTGAGAACTAACTAACTTACTAACTAACTGACTAACTAATGCGACCACCTTCCGTTTGTTCTACAGGAGCTCCAGGGCAAGACTGCGCGTAGAGTCTCCAGCGCTGCTGCTCCATCTGCTGGGGTCTCCTCGACCCCTTCAGCCCCTGCCTCCTCTGGGACCCTGAGGGAGGTACGTGGAGGTCAGGAGCTTGTTTCAAAAGAACATCTGCCGGGTCTCCTAATCCAAAGCACACCCTGAGTTGCATTCCTCTGGCAGGGAGAGCAACATAGCTGTAGCTCACTTCTGCTCAGAGGGGAAGTTACAGGCAGGTCATTTAGCGGACACTTTTATCTAAAGCGACCTACAATGAGTACACTTACACTTAAGTGTTACAAGGAGCAGGTAGGGTTAGGCCTCTTGCTCAAGCATGCTTACAGGTGGGACACCTCCAGGGCTCCAACACTTGACCCTCCAGCTGGGAGTCCAACACCCAGACCACCAGACTATCCTGCCCTCCAGCTCAGAGCAAATTCCGCTCTGATAGTCCAGCAGTGTTTTAAAGGGATTGCGTCGAAGATCTAGTATCATTGTACAAGCCAATACGTTTTGAAATGTAGTGTAACCTTGTATTATAAGGAGGAATAAGGTGTAAACATACTGTATTAACAGCGGGTACACGTGAAGCATTTTTCATATTATTTGTCCATGTAGTCTCGTTGGTTTAAACACTACATCCACTAGGGGGCAGGACAGGACATAACAAAGCCATGTCGGGCTTGTAAATTAAGCATCATACATGGTGGATGCAGACAAGCCGTCTATCCTCAGAATTTACTACCATCTTCATAGTCACGCCTGTGTTCCTGATGTTGTGTCCTTTGTGTCTGACACATCGCTCTGTATAACATAGGTCTCCATTGCCTGCCTAACCCCTACCTGCTCCTTAACACTGTTAAGTGTACTCACTGTAAGTTGCTCTGGATAGAAGCGCCTGCTACGTGACCCGTGTGTGTCTGTCACTGGACATAGTGCAGTGGTGCAGTACACGGAGACACAGCTGCTGAAGCGTGCGAAGCAACCTGCGGGAAGTGCACTGGCCAAGTTTCAAACCAGTATTACAAAAACCTTGTCCTGGTTTGAACTCACGGTGGTCTCTGGACACAAATCAGGGAGTGTACCTTTTTAATAAAAGGCCGTATGGACGTTATCTCCTTCTTAAATCACAAATAAACGTGGGGTTTCTGACCTTCTCTCTCCTCCTCCCACACCAGCCAGGTGGGACTTCTGAGAACCACAGACCACACACCGCCGCCACGAGCACCGCTGGCTTCCTGCGGAGGAGGTCAGCACCAGCGAGGGCACGCGGGAACACACTGTGAGTCTGGCTTTCTTCCCCCACACAGGAGAGTCTGGCCCCTCGGCAGCCATCTTGGTACTAGGCTATCCTGACACCGTTTGGGGTTCCTTGGATGGTTATAGTTTTAAATCATCTAGTTTTGTGATGAACCTTTACATACATTTTTCCAAAGGTGTTCAGGGCTGTTGTTTTTGTTTTGCTTGTCCTTCTCCTGGGCAGTGTTTGCCTGTGTTTATTTGTTATGAATCGTATAACGCAGGTTGTTTACCCTTCAGTCTCTCATTGTTGATGCCTATATTTTCCCTTGCAGCAGTGCCAAGTTGAATAGCTATAGATGTGATCGATGGCCTTTATTTAAATTGACAAGAGGTTTGCAGTAGTTATTACAGAACAGTTGTGGATCAGACAGTTTGATGTGTTTTTAATGTATTTGTTTTTGTGTACACAGTGAGAGTCAGCTCCTGAGAACGTCAGATAACGACGTTAGTGGGACCTTCTCCTGTGAGAGTGAGTTCTTCTTCTTCACCTCACTGTAGTAGGAGTAGATTACTGCCGCTCGACGCCACCAACCCGCTCCCAACCATGCTTGTTTCACTGTGCTGAAGTGAAAGCAGTGTGATGATCCGTTCCTCAGCATAAAACGGCCCAAGTTCAAGATATAATGTGTGAGTAGCTTGTGATCTTCTCTAATGCTGACCATGACCTTATCTTTATAGGACCCATGGGAGCCAAGCCAGCGGCCCCATCCGGCTACCCGTCCCTTCTGCCTGTGTGGCTGGACCGCAGGTCGCCTGTACACTCTCTCCTGACCTCTGACCCCAACCTGCCCTCACCAATAAACCTAAATGAATAAAAGTATAGTTTTTTTTAACGACGCTGCCCTGAAACGCCTCCGTTTGTTTGAGGTGTGGTTGTTGTTGTTCAAATAATGTTCAGTACTTAATTCATGTATTTTTATTTATTTATAGAAAGGTCTCTTTTTAGCATAAGAACTTTGTTTCAAATGTGTCCATAATTAAGGTCACAAACACACCACTAAGGTTTATTACTTTTATGTGTTTATTTTTAAAGATATATGGGGGGATGGAAAAGGGGGCTTCTTCAGGGAGTCGCATAAATGAAATGGCTGGGGCCGAAACAAGTACCTACTCCCGGGGTAGGTACTTGGGGCTCGGTGGACGGGGCTCGGCGCTTATTGGTTAAACGCAACGTGAGTGGAAGACTACAACAAGCGCCAATTATCAAGAAATTACAGCTGCCCTGAAGCCGTTACATTTTTAGCCACTTTAGAGCAACATTCAACCGTCGACTGGAGACTGGAGGTTATCTAAAACATGTCTGGTTTCTGGCGTGCTGCCGCTGGAGAAATCCTTTAGAACTATTTTGACGTGCTCGGAATTCATGTCGCGATCAAAGCACGGTGGTAGGCCTACCGCTGCTCAGCGCCATGGTGGTTCCGCCGTTCCCCTCTTCAGAGGTCCTACCGGTGAGAACCACGGAGGCTCCACTGCCCCACACCACGGCCGGACGACTTACCCGGCCCCAGTCCAGTTCCCTGCCACGCCCACGTACGCCCATCCAGAGGCGGCCCTTCGGAGAGAGGGAGACCGGGGTCTCATCGACTACGCTCCTGGTCCACCGCCGACCGCGCTCCGCCGGTCCTGGAGGTCCCGCGGTCCCACGCCGCGACGAGACCCCGTGCCCCGCTCTCCGAAGGGCCGCGCCTGGATCGGCAAGCGGTGAAGTCGCGGGTAACTGGATTGGGGTCGGGGCGAGGCGTCAGCTATGGTGTGGGCTGGCGGAACCACCATGGCACTGACTGGCGGAGCCCTCTCGGCGCTGAGCACGACTAAATAGTTCTATAGGATTTCTCCAGCGGCAGCACGCCAGAAACCAGACATGTTCTAGATAACCTCCAGTCAGTTGAATGTTGCTCTAAAGGGGCTAAAAATGTAACGGCTTCATGGCAGCTGAAAATAATAGATAATTGGCGCTTCTTGTTGTCTTCCACTCACGTTGCGTTTAACCAATAAGCGCCGAGCCCCGTCCAGCAGTATTTCAAGTACCTACCCCGGGAGTAGGTACTTGTTTCGGCCCCAGCCATTTATATTTTAGCCACTTAAGAGCAACATTCAACTGTCGACATGTGTGGTTCCTGGCGTGCTGCCGCTGGAGAAATCCTATAGAACTATTTTGCCGTGCTCAGCGCCGAGACAGTTCTGAGACCGCCGAGCCCTGCTGTGGCGGTCCTACCACGGAGGCTCCACGGCCCCACACCACGGCCGGATGCCTTGCCCGGCCCCAGTACAGTTCCCTGCGACGCCCACGTACGCCCCTCCAGACGCGGCCCTTCGGAGAGCGGGAGACCGGGGTCTCATCGACTACGCTCCTGGTCCAGGGCCGACCCCGCTGGGGGTCCCGTAGGTCCCGCGACGAGACACGGTCCCGCGGGGAACTGGATTGGGGGCCGGGCGAGGCGTCCGCCATGGTTCCCAGTTCAAATAGAACTCACTCCCCCTGAGGGCACCATGGGCAACCCGTTGATGGCTTCAGCCAAACCGACTTTTCCATGTGCTGCTGTTGTTGGGATCTAAGGACAAGAACCGGCGCCGCGCTATGGAGCCCGAGGGCCTTGTGGAAAAGGCCTCGTTGAAGGCAAGCATACGCGCTGCTCGCGTTATCATCGCGTCTGCCAGGAACCTCTGCCGAACCAAAACCAACCGAGCCCGGGGGACGGCCAGGTCACCTCTCACGTCCAACCAGCTGTGGCTCGCAAAACACGGTTTCACATGGAAGACGGAGAAAGCTTCCTTGCTTTCTTTATACAGAAGCTCCATTTCGTCTGGCTGTTCGACGGCGGATGGTTTGGGGATATAATATAGGTTCTTTGGAACCTTCTTTATAGTTTGAAGCCTGTTGTTGAAAGATCAAACAAAGGTATAGAAGTTCACATGTAATGGTATTCCTACAGGGTCATTACATTCATGCAGTTATTGTAGATTAACAATTGGTCCAGAAAATGATGCAGCTGCTTTAATGCCATTCTACTTGCATCTCATTGGTCGGAGATCCTTTCTCCTCTCTGTCTGCCTCCTTCTCTCCTTCCCTGTTTACACAGTCTGGGTCCAGAAGGGCTGGGAGCCGACCAGAGGACAGGACTCCTGAATGTCCCTGGGAGGGAAGGCAAAGCAACGTGGACAGGGTGTGGTTACCAGTGGAAACACAGATCTTGTTTATGTACATAACCTGTGAATTACTTTTCAGGTGAATTGTGGGGTTGACAATCGAAACACGGTAAATAGTATATAGTACTGAGTAGAAGCAGATTCCTATACAACGACTCTACTATACTGTGTATCTTTACAACTGGAATACCAGTGCGTGCCTCAGGATTAGCTCTGGTAGCTCTTGGCCAGAAGGTCCTAGACTGACACCCCACCCCTGGTCTGCTACTTCCTTTATGCCTCAAACAGGAGGACAACTTTCCCCAGGGTGACAGAAGGTGCCTTCGGACTGGAGGAACATTTTCATAGAACTTAGAACTGTTGGAGGAGGTACCCCCTTTTTTGTGTGCTCGCATGGCAGGAACTGAGGACGATCATAATTCTTAGAGCGACGTTTTGAGGGACTTTTGTTAGCTCCTACTCCAGTTAATGTTACTTCCAGCTAATGGGTTCTGCAAACTGTAGAACTCTGCACAGACATTTAAACCTAAATACAAAAGATCTTTAAGGTTCCAGATGAGGATACCGGTAATTACGCCTTCAAAGAAATACTGTATGGTGGAACATTATGTGTGCGATCAGTTGATCTTTCGTACTGAAGCGTCCAGCTCCACACCAGATACTAGTGCATGTGCTCTTTGCCATCACGTTAACAAACAGAAATCATGGAAATTAAGGTCAGCATGAATAGAATAGTGTAAATACAGACGCACACCTGTGGACCCAATATGCCTGCCTATTTCGCCTCCTCCCTGTTTGGTGTGGGTGTGGTCCAGGCCCCGCTAATGCAGTCGGGCTGCGGAACCGGGGAGAGCCAATGGGATCTGCCGAAACATAATTCACGCCGCCATTTACGGAAGTCCTGTGACTGCTGGGCTAAGGCGCCCTGCTGGTTAGCGGAGAGGGGCAGTTCAGACACCAGGGGCCGTGGCCAGGGAAAAAAGAGCAGGGCGCTTAGTCGGGACTCTTCGTCTTCGCTGTCGGACCTTGAAACCTAAACAACCATTTCAGACACAACCGGAAAAGCGTACCTTTAAATATTTTGTTTTGCGTTAATTTTGATTTTGTTCTGTTGATTTTGACATCTGTAAAACTGTCGGCGTGAGTTGACACTAGGATTGTGCCGATTGGCGATCGGATCGTATATTGGTGATTGAAGGGATCGTCGACGATTGTTTTTTCCTGCGCCGATATTGAGGCGATTTAAATTACTACTATTTACGACTTATTATTACTACTACTTACTTACTATCAGAACGAACATGTTATGAAAATAATTCAGTGTTTCTGAAGGAACAGCATGTCCGCACACAGAGCCCGGTTAATCAGCACCATGACCAGTGAATTGCCATATCTTTTCTATAGAGTGACACCCCCCATCTTCATGTACCATGTCCCTTTTCACGTCTCCTTTGCTCTGCGCTCCATAGGAGTAGTAATAGTAATATTAAAGATGAGATAATAAATGGAACTTGATTTAGTGATATTGTGGCACCAAGCACAATGCTTTGAAGTTAGCTATCTTGATCTGAATATGTAATTCTATACGTTTCATCCAGCCAGGTGTTGGCACGCTCCCTTATTAAAATGTAGGTGTATTCATGTCCAAGTGTACTGATTGGATGAAAGATGTCAAGATGTGTAAACACAACATTTTTAACCACCTGTTCCACATTTTTTAGACATTTATCGCCCTGATTGTATGCGATATACTCTCCTGGCGATCGGATCGCATATCGGCGATCGGATCGCATATCTGCGATCTCGAGTAGCCACGATGGGACAATGTGGCAGTATAAACAATCGGCCAACCCCAGCAGTAGCAGCCAATAGTAAATACGGTAAACATAGATGCACACCTGTTGTCCCAATGCGTCAACCTCCTCTTCTGCAGCAGAGGCGCTGTTGACATCTGGCTCCAAAACAGGTGAGAGCTGATCGGATGACAGCATTTCCTGTTGGGATCAATGAAGTCTTGTGTTTCACCAACATGGAGAGGGTGTTCCAGTGGAAACATGCTTATCATCATCCATTCCCACATAACGTGTGTAAACTACGTGTTGCCATTGGTTTCACACAGTCCATCTGATATGGTCAAATAATAATGATGATAATATAGGCTTTATGTCCCTAATGCAGACAGCTGTTCTCCACAGTGGCGCTGTAAAATGATTGGCACTTCCCACACCCTGGGGTAGGGGAAGTCCCTCATTTTGCCAAACTGGAGAAAACAGTCAGGTCCATAATAAAATGCTCCTTAAATAAAAACATTTTTGTACGTTTTTTATTTTTATTTTTTTAAAATAAAACAGACATTTCTGCAAATGCCCTCAAACCCAAGCTAGAGCCAAATCTCAATATCGACCATATGCCCCAAGCAGTGAGCCCTCACAGACTTTAGCTGGCTTCCTCAAAGTACGTGAGACTGAGGTGGAGGGTGCAAGGAACAGGAGATCACGTCACTAATTATTTTATATGCGTGGACAAGCGCTCACATTAGATCAAGTAAAAGTTCCGTATATAGGTAGACCTACGGTAGCATTCTCCACATACACCTTTATTGATATCATGAGATCTTCAACAGTGATTACAAAAAACAGTGATTACACTTTTTAGTGCCAAAGAATTAAGAATGTATCTTTGGTGATTTTCAGGGTTTGCCTGATTAGTATGCAAATTCGGAATAGGGTGGTCGACTCGACTCCCACCCAAAAGTTCATGGGTTCAATCCCTAACAACCAGATCATAAATAAATTTAACCTCTACACATAAGCAACTTGCAACTATGCTCACTGTAAGTCGCTTTATTTGTAAGTGTTTTTAGATATATTACTTTTACGACTATGTGCAAGACATTTCAGTTAAACTTTTCAAAGAAATTATGTGCTAGTTTTAAGAAATTACTATCTTATTATCACCTACCTACAAGGAAATTGCCCATAAATTGTAGAAGTGAATGTCAAACCATGAATTTAGACTATAACAGTCCGCAGAAATACAGTAAATGCAGATACCTGTTGGGCAAGTGTGTTCGAAGCATCTTCCTCGGATGAGCGTGCGTTCTCTTCTTCGTACCAGCTATCCGGAGGTTTGTAAAGACGATATGGAGGTATGTATACTTCCATATTCATGTTATGGGTGCTGTTAAAAGATGAAGTATAGCATTTCACTTAAAATTGCGTATTCTTTCAGAGTTCTATTCATAGATCTATTGATTAATAATTCGAATTACGTTAGGTCTATGAAAATAGCCGTTATAACCTGTCCATCTGTTTTTGTTCTTCATTTTGGGACATGGCGTCAAGGCCCGGAATTTCTGAACCCAGAACTTTCTTGAGCTACAACGTTTGTTTGAGTGTGCGTCGCGTAACTATGGTAACAAGCACGCGCTTACACACATACAGATTCATGGATAATAGTGGATTATGGATAGTGCTTATGAATGGACGATTACATCTGTTAGAGAAGACAAAAAAAGTAATAATCGCGAACCATAATTGTACTTGTTGCTGGATTGTGCGGTCTGCACATTGCAATGTGAACGGTTTATGTTTTTCACCACTAGAGGGCAGTCGTTGATTGATTATTTGACCAGTAAAATCATGGCACTTCTGTGACCAATTTAACTTTAAACTACAATTAAACAACGTTTTCTACTCTAAACAAACTCAGTTTTCATTTAGATATCGCGCCTAGAAGGAAAAGGAGTGAAACCTAATGTGCATGATGTTTGGGGGAACCCTTTAGGCAACACGTGGTTCCATACGTGTATGGTGAACATGCTGATTGGTCTCATCTCAGGTCCCCTGGCTCTCGTGATGTTCAGGCCCACCAGGGGAAAACAACATGGGGACAGAGAGACTACTGTTCCTCTCCCCGCTGAACCCTACTAATAGATTCAAACAGCCCGTTTGAATGTAGCCACTGAACTGTCTATAATGCGCTTGCATGGTCGTCATGAAAGCTAATATAAAAATAAATAAATAAAATTTAGTTTTTAAATCTGTCATAGTCTGGCTTAGTGCGTTTCAGGTGATGCCAACAGCTGCCTTTCACAGAGTAGTAACTCCACAGAAAAGTTATCAACAAGTACGTTGACGTGCGTGTGTGCGGTGCGAGTATCCGCAGATCCACAACTCGTTCTCTTGTCACGACCAGTTTGTGTCCACAACACAATGCATCCTAGCTGTCACCGCCAGATTACGTTAAAATGGCGCCATTTCTCGGGACAAAGTCAGTTTCGAAATGTAAATCCACTACGGCCTATAGCAGGGCATGGCGCAAAGCTCTCACTGTGTAGGGACTTGCTTAAGCGCCGTATTATAGCCGCTGCTTTCACCATCATTGTGCCGTACAAAATGCCACAGCTTGACGCAACACTGAACTTCTGTTAACTCCTGATCATGTGGCGTGAAATGATCTCTCCTTCGCGGTACGTCACGGACAGGGAATTGTTTTTCAACCTTCGTTTACCTCCATTGTGTGTTTTTTTTTAAACATACTTCCAACGTGTCTACAAAGCGGATTGTCTCCACTGATAGATAAGTTGTATTTACTGTATATCTTGAATGAACCACGCGTACAAAACAAACAAGGGATTTTTTTCGTTTGCTTGTGGATTTGTAGAGGTCAGGAAGCTTAAAAAACAGGTTCAATGTCACTTTAAAAAGTCCCGTATAGGGGTGGAAAAACACTTAACTCTCCATTGCTCCTCCCTTACCTAGGCCTACCTGTATCTAGAGAGCGGTGTTCCCCAGAGCCAGCTGGTTTAGTGTGTGGCTAAGCCTTCATACTGGAACCTGTCTGTTATAATGGCTTCTTATTGTCTTCCAAAATTTGTTTTCTTACCTTTTTATTGACACTGTATTGCCATTTTCTATTCTAGTCGCACACACGCAAATTGTTTTATGTCGTTTTTTTGGGGGGGGATGTGATCGCCGTACCGTGCGCGCTTATAACGAGATATTGACGTTTGTGAAAATTATCGTTGTCTACAAAGAGCTCTCCAAGTGGTTGGTCTAGGATGACCTGACTTAGAGTGGCTCGGCCCATTCTGGAAGGAACCCCCCCCAAACAGAACAAAATCCTGGGAGGGAATTGTAGGATGTGAACGACATGGCCAGGCTGTTTGTCCTGAAGGGTGTGTACAAACAAGTGACTGCATCCAGCTTTTGTTAGAATTGAATTGTGTGTGTGAAAGGAGCAGCTGATAGTGAGGCACATTTAAACACACTCCCGAGGCTCATTTTGTTCAGATCAAACACAAAGTTTGAAGCGTCTGAGTTGACCAAACGAGGAAAGTCTAAAATGTCTGACTAATTTATTTTTTTGGGTAAACTTGTATTTTCAATGAGCCCCAGTGCAATTTTTATATATAAAACCGGGGAGTGTGAAAGTAAGGGACCTGAATTAGCCCTTACTTTCCGTTCAATTTGGATCTAGAATCTTCCAGTGGAGACTTTAAGCTTGTATTTTTACTTTCTTTAAAAAAAATCTTTATCTTATGTTGAAATCAATTATATCAATTATAAAATCAATTATAGAAATCAATAGAAATCAATTATAAGCTTGTATTTTTACTTTCTTTAAAAAAAATCTTTATCTTATGTTGAAATGTTGAAATCAAAACATCTATACGCCTGTCCTGTTTGTTCATGTGCTTTCTCTTTGGAATTCCAACCGTCACAGGATAACATTAATTTTCCTCGAGAGACTTTTTACTTGTCACCGACACAATGGGGGGGGAAACGGTGTGATACACAGGACACATTTGTTTACAGTGAAATCAGAGGGTTTGACGGCCTGCTCCGTATCAGTGGGCAAGAGGTTTACTGCCATATTTCCAAATACCTTTTACAACTTTGAGGGTGGTGTCGAGCACTGTGCAGAATTTAATCCTTTGTGTTTTACAGTTAATGTTGGGGGTTTGAAAAGTGTAGTTTTCTATTCCATGTGTGGGGGGGGGGGGGGGGGGGGGGGGGGGGGGGGGGGGGGGGGGGGGGGGGGGGGGGGGGGGGGGGGGGGGG
>JAOEHI010003245.1:0-10920 GCA_025447815.1 Percopsis transmontana
TTATTTTATCATTAGTCCACTGGTCACTGAAGGGGCAGGGCGGATTACTGCCAAATGTATGTGTGTTGTGTCTAGCGTGTGTGTGTGTGTTCTTTTTTCATTTGCTTGTGTGCATTTTTTTGAAAATTACTTTTTTTGTTCATGTGTTTTGTTGTGTGTGTGTGTGTGTGTGTGTGTGTGTGTGTGTGTGTGCAGGTATCAGCCAGAAGGTATGTGTAAAGACCTGAGAAAGTTCATCGAGGGCCCCAGCACGTACATCTCCCTCCCAGACGAGCTCAAGTCAGCCATCGATGCCATCACCTACATCGCCGAGGCCCTGCAAGCTGAGAAAGACTATGAAGCTGTAGGTTCTGCCCGTCTGTATATGTCAGACATAAACTATATACAGACATATACTGTATATGTCTGGTTTTCAGACATATACTAGCTTTTTCTCATCCCGTCTCTCTCTGCACTCTCAAAACATTCTCAAAACAATAGGGTACATAAACATAAACAGCAAATGCTGCAGCTGTACCCGTTTAGGGTACAAATATTGTAATTGTAGTGTGTATTTGTACTCTTATTGACTTTATTTATCTCTTAAAGAACATTTATTTACCACCAAGTGGCAAAACTATAACCTCTGGTACAAACTGTGTAATTTGTTATTAAACTGTATAAAGTGTTAATGAGTGAAATGTAGACTGTTCTGTAGACTTTATTTTACTTTATTATCTTTAGTTTTTATCTTTATTAAATAAATTCACCACTTATTCTTATATTCAATAACAGTATGAAGAACACAACATATCACCCTAAGCTGCTGGTTCTGGGTCTCTACCTTTACTAACAATACCCCTATTTACCCCTATAGCATGTGACTGACTATTCCCTTGTTTCTGTGACTATTGCTAGAGTATAACTCCAACATCCATTATTTTTTACCTTCCGCATGTATTAAAACCTCTATCCAACTCTACCTCTTTTTTTTCTGACACATAGGAAAAGGAGGATTGGCAGTATGTGGCCATGGTGGTTGACCGCATGTTCCTGTGGATCTTTGTGGTCTTTACCACTGTGGGCACCCTGGCAATCTTCGCCGACGCCAGTTTCAACCACACGCCCACCAACCCCTTAAAGCCGACTTGAGCCTGGCCTGGGAAAGTCGCTCCACTTTCTTGCTCTTTTACTCAGCAGGCTCAGAAATAAACTGTGTGTTAAATGTACATTCGCTTGGCCCTGCACTGAGCTAGTTAGGTAAAACGTATCTAAAATCTCAAAATGGCTAAATATTGAGTACGATATTGAAACAAAATTTTCAATATTTTTGTGTAAAATAAAAATTTTAACATTAATATATACAGTACAATTCTGTGTATAATTAGGTGTTTTTGTGTATGTGTGGTGAAAAATGGTAGCCACTGTTACCCACGTGTCAGATTTTATGAGGAAGATGATGATTTAGAGAATTTTATTCCGTCCTTGGAGGTATTCTGTAGATTTCCCCCATGTAGGCCTATTGGAGCTAATTGAATGAAAAGACAAAAAAGGGATAGTGTGAAAGATCTAGTATCATTACAATTTCAACAGTAGCCAGTAGCCTATTTCTGTAAACATCCACAATGTTTTAGTGATGATGTGTTCTTGTAGGCCAGTCTGGACATTACCTCTGCTATGGGTTCCGACTGAAGATTTTGCTGTTCATTGGGTTTTGACAGAATTCACAGTTGAAACTGGTGTAATTTATGTCATAGAACAAAATGTTGGCCTGCGTATATACATGTGCCAGGTTGGGCACTCAACTGCTCTGTGTGTGGTACTACAGACCCACCTTTTCAGAGCTCTGCCCCCAGTGGCCAGATACAGTGATACACAATTCTATATCTAAACTAGAGTTTGCATCCAGTAATGCAAAGCACACTCTAAGCAAAGCAAGTTGAGTGTCTCTCATCTCCCGGTGTCAGAATGTACCTCAGTACAGCTCGTGCTTCATATTTCTGTGATATTTCTGTAACCATAGTAATTCTAGATGTATTTTAAGCACTGCATGTGTGCGCGTTTATATTGAAGATATTTTTATATTGAAGCACTGAGCACGGACACTCAGTCCACCAGCTGCAATAATAGACTGCAATCCCCATTATATAGTAGAACTATGACTCACAACTGGACACACACATTTCACACACTCACACACAGCGCAACGTAAACACACAAGGCATGACAATCTTGTCGATAATCTTCATTTTGTTTTTTCAATAAAGATCCGAGACGGGATATCAAAGGTTCAATCTGTCGGAATGTTATCCTCCCGCCGTGAGAATTGCAACCCTGGCCTCTTCACCTGCTAGCCCTGCTATGTATAGCATGTGCACACACATACATTATACAGTATACAATGCAGTACAGACCAGCTTGAGGGAGAGATAATCAACAGGACACTATAGCTTGAAGGTGGCTAGCTACTGTAGCTACAGAGCCTGACATTGAAGGATACAGTATAACTGTGTGGAAGAGATGCCAGATGGAATGAAACCACAAACAAGGAATTTATGTACGTCTCATAGAAGGCAATGGTAAAATCCTACTTTGCAGTAATTTGCAGCGTCTTTGTCAAACAAGACAGACTTATTACCTGATGAGCAGTTTCACAGCCTTGAGTGGTACAGTACATTTTAATCTTAGATTCTTGGCTTATAGCCAATGCTCTCGTCCATAGACTTAGAGATTGTACAAGGTGAAATAGAATTAATGAATGCCTTGCCAGCGTTACAAGCTCCCAATCTTAGGTAGAGCTTTGACAAATTATTGTCAAAGACCAAAAATAGATTGTATACCTCTGTGCCATGGAGGTCAACATGTTTACATGTTTGTGTAAAACACAGAATAAAAAGAGTAAGAGAATAAGTTTAAGATGTCATAATAAAATCAAAAAGTTTTACAGCATAACAAAAAATCAAATCTAAGTGCAAGGTTTGCATTTTAGCAGAAAGCTGAAATGTTTTAGTCAAAAGGTAAGTAAGTAAGTAAGTCAGTGTTGGAGCAAGTCTAAGGTCTTGGAAGTTTATTCCAACTATTTGCTGCATAGTAGCTAAATACTGCTTTGTTTTGTTTTGTTTTGACTCTGGGTACCGTTAACAGACTGGTCCCAAATGACATAAGAAGTCTAGAGGGTTTATATTGTAAAAACATTTTAGCCATGTATTTTTGCCCTAAACCATTTGGTGATTTATAGACGAGCAGCAGTATTTTGAAATCAATTCTCTGACACAACTGGAGCCAATGCAGGTATTTGAGAATTGGTGTGTGTTCATATTGTTTTGTCTTTGCTAGAACTCTTTTAGCTGCATTCTGAACAAGCTGTAGCTGCCTAAGAGGAGAGGTATTTTACTGTTGACTTACTGTGTTTTCATGGATAATACGGTACAACCACAGCAGTATTTTGAAGGTACACACACATCCTGTGTATTTTTTGAGGGCACTTGTGGTTTTGCATGTTTTATCTGAATTGAATGTTGAATTTTAAATAACAGTTATGTTTTAAGAAGTTAGAAACTCTAATCCTTTAATATCAATAAATTACATTTTGTTATTGATAATTAGTAAGTGCTTTTCATTCTTTTTCATTTAGTTTCAGTGGGAAGTATTTTCAGGACTACAAATTCCAACACTCTTTTCTGTTGAAAAAAAACAACAAACTGTATGAGGTCCACCATCATCCCTAAGGTTTGTGCAGTTTGCCTTCTTTCAACTCAGACTGTGTCCCATAGAAGCCCCACCAGTGTCTTGGGTACATCCCCTTTTCAATCTTTAGTCCTTTTCCACAAGGCACAAGCTAGCTAGAATCAAGAAACTCATACTGTTGAACCCTGTCCAATGTCCCTGTTCAAACCCTTTTCTTGCTATACATTTTCACTCTTCCAACAATAATGACAATTGAGTTGGGTTTATTTTTGAGTTCTACAATGAGCTATACTGAGCACCCAGAATACCACCAGCATATCCAGTACGCATACCCTACAATAGACAATGCACTGGGAATACATCTAATTTTACTAAAGGAAAGAGAAGGGGGGTTGGATTTATAGTATTGGAGAAGGGAAGGAGACAAGAAAACAGGAAAGAATAAAAGATAGTGAATGACTTTATTCTTTTGTGTCAGCAGAGGCCACACGTTGCCTTATTCAACATCAATTGCTAAGAACAGCAGCAATAACAACCATTATATATTTGCGACTTTACAGTAACATACTGTAAAGAACAGGATAACGCTCTGATACTGAAAGATCAAAGCAAGAACCAATAGAATTCAAAGGCATTATCATGTGTATGGTACGCCTTATATTGTAGGTATTAATAGAGGTCAATATTACTGGAATTTACGCGGTAAGATCAATTACATCTCAATACAATTTACAATCCAGTTTCTTGTCAGTACCTATCTGGTCTTTGAATTCCATCAGAGTTATTGTGTTCTTTCAGTAGCATGTGTTAAAGTCATACCGAGATTGTAGCTGGTCCAGTTGGTCATAATTTGTGGAGCCCCTCTCATAAACAGTTGGGCGGAGGGGATGAAAGTATTACTGGTTTCGGACCGTCCTTCATACAGCATGGCCCTGGATCTGTGGTCAGCAGAGGAGTATGCAACGAGGGATAGAGAGATGACATAAAAGGGAGATGGAGAGGAAATCGACAGCTGCCCGGGGACAGAGGATGATGGCATCCCCGTGTGGGGCGTCCCCCAATCTCTAGTTAGTCACTTTAATTCCAACACCCCCCGCCGCCACCCAACTCCAAACCCCACCTGACCGCCGCCAACAATCCACATTCCCTCTTCACTCGTGGGAGAATACATGACCTCATCTTACCCCCCACCAGTACCCCTATTGTCATAAGCCTACGGTCCAGCGTCATTCTTTAAACGACCACAACCCACCCCCCAACCAAGGCATCCTAACCTCAGGCTGGTAAGGACTAACAGGTGCCCTGCCCCCCACAGGCTTTCCAGCGCAAAACACATTCCAGCCTCTCGGCACTCCCAGCACATATACCCAATCAGGCCGAGGTTTCGCCCTGACCGCAGGGAGAAGGACAAGCAAAAAGAGGGAGGGAAATGAGAAAGCAAGTGGGAGAGATGCCCATAACCCTACTCCCACTACCCGCCGCCCCCCCCCACTACCACACACACTCACACAAACCACCCATCCCTCACTGGACAGTTGGCACCAGTTAGGGCCCTGGATAGCAGCAGGAGGCATCCGTGGGGGGTGGGTCTGTGGGGCCGACTGGAGGTGCGTTCAGCGGGGTGTTTACGCTGTGGGTCCAGGTACAGTTTTCAGAGGCGTCCCCACCGGCCACATTTTTAAGATACGAAGTTCCCATTGAATCTTGTTGAGTTTGCCTCGACAGGATCTCTCTTGAGGACAGTTACCATAGACGATGATGAGAATCACAATGAATGCTGAAGTGAGAATGAACATTCTGATTATTATGTGCAGCTACCTATGTCTCGTTTTAACTGGTAAGTTTGAACACGTGATGTTTTGTTTGCATGCCACGAGTGGGTGTGTTGTCGTTGGTCTCGCGATATGATGCTTCATTTTCTTTTTGCTGATATGGAAATGAAAAACCTCAATGGGTTATTGAATGTCTTACAAATAAGTAAAAGAGTACCTGTGTCATTTCAATCAGGACTAGAGTTGAACAGTAGTTGCAGAGAGATATAGCAGATACAATTTTGTATTGCCTTTGACACTGTGACCTCTGCAACTGGGCTTTGGAAAACATATAGTGACAGTGACCCATGGGTGGTATGCCCACACCAAACAGTTGACAGTAGAATGAGAAAGTAGCTAGCATTAGCATTCCCGATCTATGGTCCGTAATTTATGTTCAAATTCCATGTCCTTAAGTTAGGAGAAACCGGTCACACTAAACTAAAATTACATAATCTAGTGCATGCCACATAAAAGCAGGTAGAAATATTAACAAGTTAGCATCGCTACCATCTACAGAATGTCGTGATTAAAAATAAATAATGTGGAATGTTTTAAATTTGCCACCAGAAATATAGCTTGGATAGTGTTTCCATTTCGAATCATTAAAAAAAAATACTACTCCTGCTTTATTCGTTATATTGTACATGTATAACGAATCATATTAACACGTTATTGTTTGATAATCACAGTCTATTTTAGTCCTTTGGCAGGGCAGGAATGCCAGCCATTCCTTTGATCTTGTTCCCTTGCAGCGTATCGATTACATTAGCTGAGTCACCTTTGCTAACCATTGTACACCATTACCAGCAGCACCTGCCCTTGTGATGGCTTTCTTTGCATGTCCTTACCGTCCTTCAATCCACTCTGAGTATATTCTATGTACAGTAGGCCTACATAGCCAGCACACCATTTAATTGCAATGTCTTTATCTTTCTGACCACCTATTATTTTTCTCATACTAACCGTCCACCAGGAGCATCTGAGATCGAGCGAAGGCTTCACAAGAAGCTATTTGAGAACTACAACCTCAAGGTTCGACCAGCGCGCTCCTGGGAGGAAAAGGTCATGGTCCGAGTAGGAATGACCCTCTCCCAGCTAGTCAGCTTGGTATGGTTAACGTGCACACAGACACACACAAACACACTTTCCCCTGGCAGCAGTGGCAGCAGTGGCAGCTAGCTGACGGATGCCAAATTCAGTGGTGCTGCCATAGCGCCCAATCACGCATTCCCAATTAGTTACCATGGAGCAGGGTTGAAAGTAACGTCATCAAGCTAATGTTTGTCTCGTCTATCTCCCTATCACCTGTTGCAGAATGAGAAGAATGGAGAAATGACAACCAATGTGTTCATGAATCTGGTAGGTGAATGAAAAGTTTTAACTTCCTCATCAGACTACCCCAGTTTCTCTTTTTTTGAGCCTGTGCTACTACTAGCCTCCTACTTGCTTGTTAGTATTCTGAATGCATTCTGTGTGTGTGTGTGCATGTGTTTAGCAATACGATTTTTAAATGAGACCAGCAATAGCAGTAAGGAATAGCAAAGTCTTTCTGACTTTACCTGTTGTCTATTCCTGTCTTTGTATGTTTTCATGTTGCATCACATAAAACCCCTATACCACTTGGCCCCATCCCATTTGTTAGGACAAAGTCACTAGGCACCTTCCCTTTCTATCCTTTTTCATCAATTTAGCCTAATAATTTTTGTTAATAGTTAATGAATTATATTATTATAATTATATCATTATTTATTATATATTTGCTTCTAGGCATGGACAGACTACCGGTTGTCGTGGAAACCAGAGGAGTATGACCATATTGATGTGTTGAGGATCCCTCCCAACAAGGTGTGGCGACCCGATATCTACCTAATCAACAAGTGAGCTTCCTGTTTACTGCAGTGACACATATTCCATTCAGCCAATAGCATCAAGGGATTAGTTCACTTGTTAACATAGTATCACTTGTTGCCATTAAAGGGAATAAGGCACACTGGCTAGATATTCTTTATCCAGGTGTAACCACTATAGATTTACTATACATTAGCCTCTTCATTTAAATGTTTTTTTTTGGATATGCCCTTAAATAAAAGAATATCTAAAAGTGCATTGTTATTGTTCATGGTTCTTTTGCATATAATTCAAATGTATATAATCTGCAAAGAGCTGATTGTATTGGATGTTTTATAGGTAATTTTCGAATAGTTTTATAATTAATAACACACATTGCGTGTAAAACTCCTTTTTTTCAGTAATGATGGCCAGTTTGACGTGGCCCTCTATGTCAACGTTTTAGTCTACAGTAACGGGATGGTTACCTGGTATCCGCCAGCCATTTACCGCAGCTCCTGCTCTATACAGGTACACCCTGGAGCCAGTACACCATAAAAAGCTTGTTTTTCAAATTACAGTATGCCACTGTTTATGTATGGTTTACCATACCATGAAATTTATGGTAACACTATGACTCATCTGTTTTAGTCTTTTACAGTGCATAACCTTAGGATACTTACAGTAATTATAAGTATAGTGTTTTTATAATGTTTTTATAACTGGAATTATGTATGGCATGTTGGTCTAATTCCTCCACTCCTACAGGTAGCATACTTCCCATTTGACTGGCAGAACTGCAGCATGGTGTTCCGCTCCTACACCTATGACGCCTCTGAGGTCAGCCTGCAGTACTTCCTGGATGATAATGGCAAGGAGATTCATGAGATTGTCATCGATGAGAATGCTTTCACTGGTAGATGTCCTCTTTTCCATCTTTCCATTTTTGTTGATTTGTCCAGCCAATGAACCAATGAACCTTGTTGTAATGACATGTAAATAATACTACAATATCAAACTTCATACATATTTTTTTTACCGTATACATTTAAGAACGTACTCTTCGCTGCTGCTGCTGCTAGGTCCGCCATGTTTCTTGAAAAAAAACAATTGTCACCAGCACGCAAATAATCTTTGGATGGGTTGGGATCCACCCATTGGATCCTTTGCGGCCTTGGAAAAGAAGGCTGCATTTCTTGAAGGAGCCTTCGAAATGGTAGTCGCGCCACTGTGACACATTCGGTCTTTGAATGTAGCCCTTGAAGGATGCGGCCCTTGAATTGAGACAAAGCCCTAGTGTTCCATGTTTCTGTTCCGGTCCTGGTTTTCTGTCTCCCTCAATTGCTTTGTCATTTGTCATTGTTTTCACCTGTTTTCTCTTGTATTTAAACCCTTTGTTCTAAAACGTCACTCACGACGAGATTCCCCGTTCTCGTTCAATAAATGAGTCATTTGTTCATTGACTGATACATACATTCTTCCTCGACATTCAGACTACAGCATATGGCCAGAGTTACTCAAGTTCAGTTCAGTTCGGTCAGTTCTCCCAACCAATGACATGGCCCTAAATATGCCCACAGCTTGCCTCCAAATGGATAGTTGCTCATGCTAGAAACAGAAACTTTTCTTTTAAAACTAGGAAAGCCATAGCAGACTTAATGCAGTCAAATGCTAACAAGCGAGTCAGTGCACGGCGCTGAACAAATTATTTGATTCACTTAAAACATTTGTTTTGTCTATTTGCTGGTTACTTCTCCGGAGGGACGCAACCCTGCCGTGGTGGAGAAGCTTGCGTGTACTAAAGATCCCAAAAGCAATGCCGTCTAGAGTTTTGCTCCTGGTAGGGTCACCCTTGGCGGTAAGGTTGAGGGGGAGGTACCAGACGAAGCGCATCCCAAGAAAGAAAGACATTAACAGTGGAGCAGGCGGGGGATGGTGTCCAGATAATAGCAGGATCGCTAAAACGGCTGAAAAAGTTGAAAGAAGGCAGCAGCAAGGGGGGTACCTACAGCTGTCATGGAGTCAGTGCCGCTGGTTATGGGTCTCTCACTGTCACAAGGGCCATATGGCGATTGTCTTAGCACCAGTCTCTCCACATTAAAAGAAGTCACGCACAGGCGTCCACCCGTAGGGTATAATCCACATCGCACACCCCAATGCCCAAGGCCTGTGGCGATCAGCAAGTGCCGACGGGAGCAGGATCGAGTCAAGTCTGTGCGCTCCTAGTCACAAACTGGCACACAGGCGGTGGCTGAAATTTGAGTCGCTGGATTTTCGGCTTTAGGCAGGAAAATTCTTTGGCACCTTCACCCAAAAATTAGCAGCCCTTTTTAGGGTCCACGCTGCTCACCCCATTAGGGGAGGGCGCAAGAAAAGATGCCCTAAAAATTGTCTGCCTCACCAACTCCCTGGCTGGATTATCGCATCCAATGAGATCTCCTTCATGCGGTCAGAAACACAAAATAATAAGGTGGAATGTACACACCATTCTGGACAGTGTAACCACAGATTGTGTACCAAGAGTATTACAGAGGTTTAACATCGACATTGCAGCCCTATTTGAGACCAGAATGACAGAAGAAGGGCAACTAAGGGGGGAAAAGGGAGGATACACCTTTTTGGCTTTCCTGGAAAGGAAAGCCAGGATACCCAAAATACAACAAAATCATCCTTCTGGGGGACTTCAATGCCAGAGTTGTTTGGGATTACAGAATGTGGCTCTATTGGGAAAGAGGGTGTACTGTAGGAAACATCAACCAAAATGGGGTTCTCCAAGGGGAGAGGGGGCAGAACACAATCTTATTATCACCAACACCCTCTTTAGACACCCTCAATCTGATTGGCTATGTCATTGTCCGAGCCAGAGACAGGCGTGATGTACATCTAATGAGGGCAATGGTCAGTACAGATGGATACTGGACAGACCATAGCCTCATCCGCTCAACTATGGCCATGAGACTAATGTCCAAAAGAAGAGGGAAGAAAAAGCAATGCCGCCCCAGCCTGAACATCAAGAACCTGGAAATTCCTGAGACACAGGAGCTCCTCCTTGCTGTACTATGTCTAATGTCCTCAATGAAAATTAAAAAGAAAAAGAACATTCTGCCAACATTCTTGTCTAAAGAAAGTTTTATACAGTATACTGTGATTTCCTCTGTCATTATGTATACACAAACTAGTTTTATAATATATCAATCAGTGGATCAGTTGATTGTGTTAAAATGCTCTGTTCACTGTATCTTCTGTTTACCGTATCTTTCTTCTCTCCACAGAAAATGGGGAGTGGGCCATCTGTCACAAACCCACCAGGAAGAACGTCAGGGAGGACCTGTATGAGGATATCACCTTCTACTTGATCATAGAAAGGAAGCCCCTTTTTTACATTGTCAACATCATTGTACCTTGCGTTCTCACCAGCGTGCTGGCGATTTTCGTTTTCTATCTTCCTCCTGGAGCAGGTCAGGGCAATCTCTAATGTCAAGCAATTTGATTTGATTTGATTTTTTTGCCAAAGGAATGGTTTACATAAGGTAGCATTGTTGTGTGTGGCGGGGAATGTGAACCCAAAAGCAGACCCGGGTAGGCAGAGAGTTTCCAACAAAACGACCTGTTT
>JAOEHI010003246.1:0-10919 GCA_025447815.1 Percopsis transmontana
AGAGAGAGAGAGAGAGAGTGAGAGAGAGAGAGAGAGAGAGAGAGAGAGAGAGAGAGACAGAGAGAGAGAGAGAGAGAGAGAGACAGATGCACATTGTTCAGAGCGCACTGACAGCTTCGTCTCTTCATGGTGCGTTCGAGGTGACCGTTGGTCGAGCCAGGTGGAATTACACGACGGCGGTGCCTCGGTGGCATTCAATTGTGTTTTATTTTTCTTCCTCGCCAACAATATAAGGATCTATAGCAACCTGGATCTCGTCAGTGGCGAGCAAGGTGGAAATGTCATCTCTTGTCATCGCCATCTGGCTCACCGTGCTCGGCGTTTTCGGGACTGCGCTATCGGCCAGTTACCGTGAGTACAGAGTTTTACCTTTTAACTGGAAGGTTTATACTGGCTCTAACGTGTGCAGGTTCAAATGTGTTAATTTGTGTTGATATGGTCTCCAAATGTAGCCTATAGACAGGAGGAAATGTAGAAGAAGCAAAACTACTTCTCTCAATATTAAAGTCTAAGGTATGTAAATATTTAGGACACATGAATTCCATGACGTCTTTTCATTCTGTAGTCTTTTTTCACATCACATCGAGGTAGTGTTGTAGGCTATAATCTCAATCAATGCGGGCGATTTTTTTCAACGTTTTTTTTAACGCAATACTTTTAATCGCATATAGTGTATTTAACTCTCAGCCATAGCTCATTATGACATATGGAAATGACTGGGAGAAATACAAGAACAGCTGTCTTATGTTAACAGGCTGCCAGTGAGGTTTAAGTTGAAGTGTACACGTAAGGCAAAGGCATCCGCCAGAAAGCCCCTTGGATGGCTCCGGAGGTGTTGTGGTTCGTTCTGAGCGAAGGGGGTGTGTGACTTTAAATGTGGCATTTCATGCTAAATATAATTTATTTCCCCTGTATTTCTACAACATTATTATCGCACTAACAGTAATTGGATCCCAGCAAAAGTTCATTTTCAATGCAGCCTAAGTTGCTGTGTTTTCTATTCGATGTGTTATTGCCTATTTTATGTCGCCGTCTTACTGTAGGTAGGTCCTATCAACCCGATGCCAAATGTGTGTAAATAGAGTGCAAAGAATTACTTTGTCGGCCGCTGCTCTGGTGTCTGTTCAGTGACTGTGACTTGTTACGCTTTGCTTGGCAACACCTAGTGCTGTAATTCGGTTGGAATACTAGAGCAGTCCAACATCTCGAGTAATTGTTTAGCACTCTGGCAGTGGTTCCGGCTGGCGGCTGGGCCAACGTGGGAACAGCGAGAAGCCCCCCCAAAAAAAAATGTGTTTGTGAACCTCTCCCCATTCAGAGGTCGTCCGCGCTGCTTAGCTCACAGCCTCTCCACGCACTCTCGCCAAATGAACCAGTTTAAGCCCGGCACTCTCACTTTCCTAATCTATTCAGCACTTTCACGTGAATTCCCCCTCTACTCATTCCTCTCGTGCTATCACCGGCTGCAGACTGCACAAGCTCGTTCATATTTCTTTTTTAATCTTTTCTGCTAAAGTATTATTCATGAGATTATATTGCTCCCCGTCATGTCTGCATATGGAGGCGGGGTAAAACTGTGGAAACGCATTCAGAGTATGGCTGTGATTAAAAGAGCATTTGACTGTTTCTTAATTGCTGTAGCATACATGTTCTTCTGATATAGTTTTTGTCCCCTTCCGATTCAGAGCTTATGGAAATTGGTTAACACCCTTTTGCACAGCAAATGTTGATTCAAATGTATAAAACTCAAAGTATTTATATATATATATATACATATATATATATAAATAACTGATAAATTAAAAATACATAAATAAATAGGTGAAATCAGTAGTTGCTAGGCTCTTGATATCAAATTGTAGTATTGGCATTCAAATCACAAATCACAAACAAATACCCATTTTAGCTTTTATTAGCTTATAACAGAAGGCCACCATTTATATCAGTTCAGTGCATTCCCAAGCTAATGGTATAGCAGCAGCCTGTACAGACACACAAATACGGTCTGCATTACTTTTCTACTGTGCACCTTGCATTTAACATAGCACAACTCAGACATGATTAATCACTCATTCGACGAACGCTCAGTATATCCAGGGATCGCCTGCAAAATGAACAAGCAAGATGTTCCCCTCATAATTACCACGGAGAAACACAAGATGAGAGCAGAGTTCTGTCACGGCCGGTCGGTGTGTCCCCTGCGTCAGGTGACAGAGATAATGATGGCCACATCCTCTCATAGGAGAACGTCCTTGTGCTCTGCTCTCCGCAGGAACAGTTGGGAGAGCGGCATTCAGAATCCCATTGCTAACACACTACAGATCACTCACATGGCAATCAAGATAGGTTATGCTATCAGAGTAATGCTGCCTGAATCTAATTGTAACCTAAAATATATGCTAGCGGTCACGGAAAGAAAGATTAAAGATTCCTCGCATGATGGTGAAATCATACAGAACATGTAATCTGATTCCTGTGTATTACTTTTGGGTTACTTTTGGCAATACAGTAGCCTAATTTGCTAACAATACGATGATGCTATTGGATTAAATTACAGAGGCAATATGCACCAGTGGTCAGGAACCCTTAAATGGTTCCACTTTGATGGTAGTCCATACATGCAGCTTTAACACTCGCTCAGCAGGACTAAAAACACACGTTTACCCTATAGGTTGTTCATTAGCCAAGACGAGCTCTTGATGTAGAGCACCGATTACTGGTTCCATAAATATTTACTGAATGTGTAGGCCCTTGTATGCTGCCAAATCAATTCCAGTGCCAGCAGATTATACAAGTTTATATAATCAATACGCTGGTCTGGTCACAGGCCAGGAGGGAATTCAGACACTGCAGAGATTAGCACTAGAAAGCTGAAGCAGTTTTAGCGATTGGGATTATTCACCGGATTGCACTTTAAGTACGCCACCAGCTCATGTGTTGGGAAATCGCAACATGTGGACCTCCATAAATCAAAGTCCTACATCCTTGCATCTATAACTCTCATTTGCACGTTTAGCAGACGGGTTCCCAGCAAGGCCTCCTCATTTCCTATTCTAAATACATCCCCATCTCCGTGGGGGGTTGTGGACTTCTGACCGGGGCATTAGAGTGATAAAGTCTTTACTCCAACTTTTTTTTATGAGGTCAGGCACAGGAGGCGTTAAAACGAAGTCACCCTGCTGTGTGGGGGGCAATGAATTTGAAAGTTGCCTTAGGCAGGAGACAGTGTGTGTGTGTGTGTGTGTGTGTGTGGGGGGGCTTTCATTATAAAAGCTCATCCAGATAGCACTACCTATGACACAGCTTTCCCAAGAGCCCGGCTCTGGCATATTGCTCCAGATCCTGCCAATTCTGCTGGGAAATGAACCATTGAAACCCACGCAGTGTCGAGAGGGATTTCAGATTCACACGTAGAGTGGTACAGTAGGGCTACATACTGTAGGCCTGCCCACACACCCACTTCAAATAACCTGTCAGGTGTAGCTAGCCAACGCACAAGTCATGTCAAATGCAAATGAATTCCTCTGTGGAGGTTTGGCCATTTAGGATATTGTCCGTTTCACTACAGTCAGTGGCTGTAAAAGTTCCCCTGACCTTGACAGTAGACAGCGAAACAATGGTAGGTGGCATGTGACCATAACTCTCCCAGGCCCACGCCGAGAGATATTCCAAATGTCTCCGCAGGAGTAATTCGGACCGCAGATTGATGGCTTCGGCCCGACAGATAAATGGAGTAAATTTAGGAGACTTTGAATTGGCGAGCAGAAGCCATTCTTTGGCCAGCTTGACGGCCTGATCCCCAAGACTGATGAGATCAATTAAGCCACGAGGGTGTGCGGGAGAGGGCAAAATGTCAGCGTCATTTATTTAGAGAGACTTGGTGGAGGTATTTATTAATTACAGCAGGGCTCCTTATCAGCAGAACATGAAAATCAGCTTTTGACCTTACGCCGAAGAGGACGTTGTGATAAAGGCTTATCTCTGGCTCCATCGCAACAGTCCGCATGGCCGCGGCAGAGACCTTCTGCGGAGAGCAGCAGATAATGCAGATTATGATACACCCCGCTGAGACTCAGGGGCCATCAACATGTTTGCATTGGCAAGAAGCTTAGGACAGGGCAGTGATACAGTTTGGCAGGGGAAAAAAGAGCTGGCTTTAAACAGAGGGTTTTGTTTAATTCCCGTGCAAACAAAACCGTTCCGGATAAGTCTTCGCCCGGAGCAGTCATATTCCTGCTGAATTTCCATCCTGCTGTGTCAGATTAGGTCTTCCTCCAAAGAATTCCCTCTCCTCTAAACACTGAACACTTTCCCCCTGTCTCAAAGTATCCAGTAGACGTCTGAACAGGTTATTTGTGCTTTACAGTGAAACATGTGGGTCAGCAGCTCCCTTTAGTTGTTATGGCCTATTTCTCTTTTTGGAGGAAGTTTTCAAATATTTTTTATGTCACTATGTTAGGTATTTCAAATATGATTCGTCGCCTGCCTTTTTTAATAAAGCCATGATAGCTACAACATAGTGGGCTAAAATGTCTGTTTACTGTGTTTCCTTGGTTTTCTTTTACAACATAAGCAATTCCTATTGGGCTGTGCAATTAATGAATGAATAAATACATATATAAATGATCAGCAAAACCATTCCTGTGTTTTTGTTGTATACATTCTTTAAAACATCAGTTGGGTTTCAAATCTTTTCTGTAATAGATTTATTTTGTATTTTTTTTAACGAGCTGGTACTGTAAATTAAATTAAAAGGGGAAAAGTAATTTAAAGTTAATTGGATTTTACATGGATAAATACAGGGAAAAACGCTAAAGATATAAATTAGGACCCATGACAAACACAAAATAGAGGTCGCCCCCGCACGACCGTTGGACCTACTGTAGCCAGGGGTCTGGAATACACAGTGGCTGTGTGAGCCAGCTCTACGGTGGGACTACGGGGAGATGGGGGGTTGTCTGTCAGCAGTCCGATCAGAATCAGAAGTAAGTTTGCACATACTGTACAAGGAATTTATCATGGTGTAGTTTGGTGCAGTAGCTAAGCGATTAAAAAAGAAGACAGAGTATAAAGTTGTAAAAGTGAAATCCTAATAAATAGAATAAACTTAAGTAAAACAGAATATCTCCACAGGCGGGTCTGTACACCTACAGTACATGTCAAATCAATCATGTGCTGGGTCAAATCAAAGCAGTCTTATTTTTACATTGATTCACTCTACAGATATCCATTGTATTTATTGTAGAACATTTACAATAGTGGTGGTCGCTTCAATGCCTAGCTCTGCGTTTCCCTTCTCCAGACCTCACTTCACTTTCTGTTTTCAGGAAAAACTTTATTGTTCCAGGTTTCATGCATTTATCTTTTCCACATATCCGACTAGTTGGAAAAGTCTGTACTTGAATCCACTTTGTTCTCTTGCTGGGCTTGTTTCGCTTGCTTTTAGCTGTAAGACAAGACAAAGTGCAATCTCAATCTTATTTTCTCTCAATAGATAAAATTAGAGAGCAATCTTTCCTGGAGAGCCGGTGTAACCCAAGAGCTGCATTAGGGCGCAAAGATGCCATGATTCATGCCCCACATTATCAACTCAGATATCAGCTGTCATAGGTGGTATTATAGACATCATGTAACATGTTTTGTTCTTCCATAGAGCCACAGCATGAAAAAAGGTATTAAAAATTTTTTTAAACAACATTTAAAACCACAAATATTATTATGAAATATCACAAAAAGAGAAATCATAGACTTTGGATGTGGTTCTGAATGTCATTTGCTGCAAGTGTCAATGTTTGGAAAAGGCCGTAGACATTGAAAACTAGTCTTATTAATTTGTGGTAAATGTCTGTGGGTTAGCTGAGGTCACAACATTGCTTACTGCTGTTTTCTCATTAAGTGTATATTTCCCTCTAAAAATGTAGCCGCATATATTGGGGCCTCAGAACATTGTGCTCTTTGCATTGTGCTCTTTACATTATCGATTTTTATCAAATAATGATCTATCAATAGCAATAATCCATCATTTGAATGACACACACAAACAAGAGACACAGCTTTGGTGTAGCCGCGTTTAGTCGCTAACACCCTATGCCTAACCTAAATACTCAACATAAAGCTAACTTCGACTGTAACACTAACCCCTCAAATTACCCAGGGGATTACAAACAATTTTCTGGGTTTCCTATTTTTGTAAGGGCGTTTTGACCCTGCAAGATAGCAAGGCATAAATCATACCAAGACACACACCCACACACACCACACCTTCATACACACACGCGAAGACACACACACACACACATATGCAGACACACACACACACACACACACACACACACATATGCAGACACACACACACACACACACACACACACATATGGAGACACACACACACACAAACTAGGTAACATAATAATTCTTAGATTTAGAAATACATTTTCATTTCCCAGGTATCAATGAATCTTTCTGCCACTTTTAATCTAAGGACATATTTCCTTTGGTACCTTCTGACATACATGTTATTACAAGCAAAAGCTATGATTTACAAACAAGTGCTTGTTTAGCACCGACAGCCTTTGACATTCATAATTAGCATCCAAACGTTTGCAGAATATAAACGATATAAGATTACTGGTTATAAGGACCTTTAACCATGCACTGATTCGCTCTGTGCATTTAAGAATCTCAGCAACCCTAGACTGAAAACATCTCTATGTAATATAACTTCTGTATATAAACAAACATATTCTAATATGAATAAGCACAAAACCCAATTTGGTGCCAATATCTCATAGAAAGTATCGTAGCCATTCTACGCCCCCTACCGAGGTCTGACTTGACAAACGTACAGTATGTTCTAAACTTCATATTACAACGTAAACTCATATAGTATTCCCTTTTGTTGACTTAAGGCACATATCCAATGTGTTATTATTTCATTTCAAAGCCTCCATGATCTTCCTGTGCTTTTCATTTCAGCTCCATCATGTCTCCACTGCCTTATACCCAAGCTGTTTCTTACTGTAATGGAGGCTTGGTGTAACATGATCTGTTATTTAATGTTGTGCTAACCTGTATTCTATTCGAGAATACATCACATTTCCCACTGACAGGTATCTGTGTTGATCTGAAACCACAAGCTTCATTTTGATTCATCACTTAAATCCCTGCTAACTCCACTGAGGTGATTTAGTTTATGTTCTCCATTACTTGCTGGCAAAACTTTCATTAGTGGCAGTAAATTAGCGTCTGAGACAGAGGGGAAAATGTGTTCACTGATAGTAATGTAGTTTCAGTTAGCGCTGATGCCTCACCTCTGATGATGAGCCTTCTTTCACACGTTTTGCACTGAATATTAAATGATCAAACATCTAGAAAGATGTGGCTGGCCTTTACAAATAGAACTAGCTCGTCAATCTGAAGCAACCTTGCCGCTAACAATGACAATAAGCACGTAAAGAAAAAACACAGGGTAACCATGGAAATAAAGGTTGAGACGAATGCGTGGTTGACGCACTGTGGGTGAGGTGCAGTAGTCTGATGCTATTGACCGGCTAGACCTGGGTCCACCGCTTATTAGCACGGAAAAATAAGTTCTCTCCTAAACAATAAACTGTTTTGTGTCAAGAGACAATGTAACCGCAACATAAACCCTTTTCTTGGACTTGTAAAAAGCAATACTATTCACTTAAAAGAACAAGCAACATCACACACATCTCACTGGGATCAACCTGGATCCACTGGTGACTCTTTCACAATCAGCAACAGGTTAGGAAGTTGATATTGGAGGCTGAATTCTGAAAAAGGATCAAGCTCAATACCCAAATCCCAATATGAAACTAACTTTACTGGCACGATACTGTCCAGTTCCAGCTCTTGGAGAAGTCATTGAGTTCTTGTCTTTGGGAAATATCATGGAGATGTGCAAGGACAAGCGCATCGCTTGTCGCAAAAAATCGGGAAAAAGAATATTTTTGAAATATGGATTTCAGCCCTAAAGCAACAATTTTTTAACATTTCCATATAGATAATGCTACTGTATAATGATTTGGCCTACTGCCCTTTCATTAGCAGTTCTGTTTTTGTCACGGACCACGATCAGTGAGACCCAGAAGCAGGCAACAGGTAGTTTACAGTAAACAGTTTTTATTGGTAAACCCACATGGGCAAAAGAGTTTGTTAGCGGGCTGGTGGCAGGAGTTACCAAGAGGCAAAGCGAGAGACGTAGTCTGGAAAACAGGCAGCAAAGCCACACGGGAACAGGCAAGCTCGTGTCAGGAAACAGGTAAGGCTCAGAACCAGGGAGACGAGAACATGGTTAACAGGGAAATAACAAGCTACTATAATTGCAAGATACGACTACATAAAAAGATAAGACGATCTGGCACAGAAGGAAGACAGATCAGGGGTTATAAAGACACACCGTCCGTCCGCTAACGAGACAATGACCGACAGGTGAAACACATCAGACTGTGACAGTTTTAAAACGTCACCAGTAGGTGCGCCATTCCCATTAAAATGGAGGACAGCGAGTAAGACCTTTCCCAGAAGTGGTTTGTCCATAAGGAATGACTAGAACTAGAGTATTCACCCATTGACCCATGCAGCCCGCGGTCACATGACACACCGTTTGCTGGCTTGGGATTGATCACTGACCAATTAGGTGTCCCCTGAATGCACTAAACCCAAAAGGTCAAGACGGCACCCGCTAAATCCAGAACGTCGTCTTGATCTTTTTAGCACATCGCTAACATGCATCGTTCTGGGTGATTTACAAAATATTCAATTTGGCTGTGTTTTGGCTGTGTTCATACGGTGTAGCTAGAATGTGAAGTTTTCCATGATTTAGAGAGTTGTTGCTGACTGTGTGTCGGCTAGATATTCACGGCATGCCCCGTCTGTAGCCTTGGGTGGCCTTTAGTAAGACCCGCTTCATTAACGGAAGGTGTAGACTGAGCTCGTCCTAGAAAGACCCCGTATGTCCGCTCCGCCGGGCTGGACGAGCGGGTGCATGTCCCCCCGTTGCACACAGGCACCGCTGACCTTCAGACACAGTCAGTCGGAGAGCTTCACGCTGCATCCTGTGATCCAGAGGTCGACGGGTGCATCTGTTAAGCTCTGTGGAATTAGCAACACTACGATTCTCTGGTACTGTACCTGTCACCTGCCTCGGGAAGAGGCGTTTTCTTCACACATTGCTAGAAGGTTGTAATTGAATACACTATATACATTTAACAAAAAGTAATTTAGTTTTAATTATCTGCCTGTTATTCTGGCTCAAATGCGAAAGACAATTAGTGTTTCATTTATTTATTTGATTGATTGTTTGTTTGTTCATTTAAATTATGCAAGAAGAGATGGGAATATTTAGCAATTTTGTAACATTTAGCACTGTTGAGGCCTGTATGCCTGAAGCATACTTACTGCATGTCCGTTTGTTTGCACACACAGTAAGCATTCATATGCAACAGACACACAGCGTGCTTCTGAGTCCTGAAGCCTTTGCTGTGTGTTTAGCATTTGCTCAGGGACGCACCATTACCTCACTTAGTGTGAGCTCCAGCAGCGTGGACAGAGCTGATGTGCTGAATGCGCTGACTGCTGGGAAATGTAATTACCTGAGCGGCGGCCATTAGAACCGGGCTGAGTCGCCGCCGCAGTTAGATGTCTCCTCAACGCGCGTGAGACGGGCGTTCCGGAGATCCAAACGCCTGATTGGTGTGAGAGAAGTAACCCGGATACGCCTGCATCTTGTGACCGCCGTGTGACCTGTCCTAATCTTTAGCACAACTACCTCCCGCTGTCTCATTATTGTAACATCCCTCCCTTCATATCACGCGTCAGCATTCTACTTGCGGACCCTCTTTATCTTGCTTGTTTACCGTTGTAAACGGCCCCCTCTGTATCTAAACCAGAGACATTATAGAAGAGATAGACCACTTAAAGAATCCTAAATAGAACTCTATGGGAGAAGTCAAAGGGAGAAGTCAGGAATCCCAAAGATGGCGGTTGCATGCACATGTCACGCCCCTCCCCCCAAAGAGCCAATCGTCTGCTTTATAACAGCCGATATGAAAACCTATTATTGTGGTTGCACTGACCTTGTGTAGTATAAGTATAACCTGTATTTTGTATTTTAGTCACCAAAGTTTTTAGGTTGTTTTTTTATCAGATTTGACTAGTGCTTACATGTCGTTTTTATGTCCCAGTAACCATTGAAAGTGCAGTTATGGCTCTCTCCCCATTTATTTAGATAGGGGCCTGGTCTTGCCCGAAATAACTTAGGGCGTTACCAAGATGGCTGCCGAGTGGCCACTCTCTTCTATAATGCCTCTGTCTAAACCCTTCTCTATACCAGCCGTATAAATATCAGTAGATGTCTTTTCTTCCTCAAAGACATTCTACATCGCACACTGTAAGTGTTTAATAAATAAATTCAAGTAAGACAAGGACTCAGAGATTAGTTTGTTGTATTAAACAAACAGGAAGTAGCTCAACCCCATGTCGTCTATAGCTCTTCTTCCTCATGTCACCAAGCAGAGGGTGTGGGGGGGCTAACATCCTCTAGCTGATGTGCGTAATGTAGACTGGTGGATGTATCAGGTCTGGCCTGTATTTGGGTCTCTGGGAAATTAAAAAAGGGAGGGAGAAAAGCATCAAAACAGACGTGTCCTGGCGAGCGATGTGAATGCCGCCAAATCAGGTCAGATGAAATCTAGGGGAAAGCAAACGGGCATATGGTGTCATTTTTCAACAGGGGCTTGTCAAAAGCAGGCTCCTGGGTGCCAGCCATCACCGACGGACTTTTGTTCTCTCCCCCCCCCCCCAAAAAAAAGGACTCATTTGAAGTGGACGGCCTCCAAAAAGGCAACGCGCACAGCGCTGAGAGGCATGCGTCGTGCGCCGACGGAGAGAGTAGGGGG
>JAOEHI010003247.1:7616-35371 GCA_025447815.1 Percopsis transmontana
TACTACAGAGTATCACTGGTTATATGGCTACATCTGCCCCCCTTGATTCAGATGTCATCAAGGGCAGCCGGATGAATGTTAGCGTCGTCCGATCTTTAGTATGCCAATACAAATGTTTTACTGATCACAAGTTGGACTGGAAACCCTCTGAGAATATGCCCACTTTTTCAACAAAGATGTATATACTTTATGTCTAATAGGTTAAATGTCGAATAACGTACACTTGTGCATGTTGTTTATTTAGTTATTGTATAACAGAACAAAATCAGTAACTTTTTGCCTAAATGACTTGCAACGGGTTTTCTTGAAAGGGTATGTAAAAAGGGTTGTAAAAACATTTACATGAGTAAAAAATCAGCTTCAGTCTTTTGTCCGTGGGGTGCCAGAATTTGGATCCAGGTGTCGGAGCAGCATGTTTTGGCAGGGACAGAGGTACACAGACTCCGGTTTCAGGGCTCATGCGTCTTGCGGTTTCTGCCTCAGTTATGCTCCTATGTTCTGCTCAGCGTAATCGAGTGCTTGGAATACAGAAGATTCCAGTCAACATCTCCATTTACTTTCCTGCCTGAAATTATTTATTTCATCAAACGTAATGTGTTCTATCCGTGCGTGTGAGTTGCCATTTTCTGATGGTAATCTGCATGGTACAGTGTTATAAAAGTTGGCTTGGTGTTTTTTTTGGTCTTCTTGGAAGAGCTGAGTAAGCTTCCTGTTTTAGACTTGTGTCCCTTGGCTGTCTGCCGAACCGCGTCACAGGGCCAGCACAGTCTATCCCACATGCCTGTCCGATTTAGTTTACCTGAACACTAGAAAAGAGTGCCTCAGGACGGGGAAATGGGTGATGGATGCCAGCCTTTTTTGGTAATGGGCCATAGGGTGGCTCAGTGGTTAGCACTGTTTGCACAGTCTAACACTCTAGGTGTTAGCTTGTGACTGCCCACTGCAGCAGTTGGGATGGGTTTTACTCCTCTGTTTTGGCATTGACTGTCACACACACACACAGAGCCTGGACTCTGTGGATGACGCACTTGGCATGCCAGTGTTTCACTGCAACACATGCATGTTTAATATCGCACCGGCATACTAATACTGCCCAGGCTTGTGAGTGTTTGCATTCACATCAGGAGCACTTCCTTTAGAGGTGGGGTCTGCTGTGGCCCATCGAGCTTCCTTTTTTAAATCCTGACCCACACAACAGTTGGGGGGGCCTTTGGTGGGGTCCAGATGGAGGGGTGAGATGGTGTAGAGGAGGCGGTATGAGACGGTGTGGCTGAAATGTCAGTTGTCAAGTGTTGCCTTTCAAAACAAGCTGTCATTTCCATCAAGGACAGGCTGCCCTCTTACCAAGGGGGAGATGAAAAGAGAGCAGGGCTTGACATCTGCGCTGTCTCTCTTTTATCTCAGCTCCTACCTGAAGTAACCTAGTGTTCCATAAGGTAGGCGTGTGTGTGGAAAAGTCATTGGATTTCCTTTGTTGTACAGCTATGCTTCAGGCTAAGTATGTTGTCTAGTCTGCGATTTTGATGCGTTTTCATGCGAAACCAGAAGAATGCAAACATTTACGTGTAGAAGACTGCAACGAAAATGTCCATCTGTAAAGAAAATGAGATTCGGGACTTTTGTCAACAAGGGCCGACGCCAAAATCGTCAGAAAAATTAAATTTGTCATTGTTTTTCCGTTGGCTCATGTCCTACCTCCTGCACACTGTAAATAGTCGCCAGCCACCCCTCCCCTAAATTAAACTGAGTATATCCTGTAGATTAGAACACGTCTGACATGGTCAATCTCCTGTTGACAGCTACAGGTGTGAAAGGGCAAGTCCGGACCTGATTCACCAGATATTGTCCAGAGTTTATATGTGAAAACGGCTGTTTCAGAGATCCAGGACCTCAATGTTTAATGTAACAAAGATATGGTAGTGTCTGACAGCCAAAGGTAATGTTTAGCTGCCGTTGCTGTGAACAGGCAGAGCATAATGAGTTTGCTTTCAACTGCTCGCACTCTGGGCTTGTCTCTAAGCAGACTAGGTCGTCCCAGTTACCTTTTGGTTGCCAAGGAAGCGTTGCCTCTAGTCACAAAAGACATGGGGAATAACTTTGCTGGGTCTCCATTATGGCATCTTGTCACAGACCGATACGAGTAACATCAGGCATGGCAAATTCTCCAGAAAACATTAGCCTTTTTCTCTGGAACAACAAACTAACCAGACATTCTCCAAAGCAAAAACCCTATCTATTATGACAACTGGATGCAATGTAGCACTGTAACTCAAAATGGCAAAGATGTCTTCCCAAACTGCAGCAGGCTATTTACAGAAGTGTTTACTGATCATGTGCATGTTGTGAATCCTATCTACCTCATGCCAAACACACCTGAAAGTAACACAAACTTCTGTCACGTTTTTCTATCATATCGATACTAAGTATCTCTAAACACAGCTTGGTGATTTTTTTTATTTTTTTATTATATATATATATATATATTTTTTTTTTTATTTTTACTTTGTTTACGTCTTGAGGTTCATTGGGATCTGGTTGCTAGGCTTTGAAGGTCACAGCACTGGATTTACACAAGGTACATTGCAAGCTATGTATAACCTGACACAGCGGGTTCCACTAGACTGCAGACGCCATAAAAGCAAAAGGCCCGTGTAATCTCATGCTTTTTAATACTAGGAAAAGCACTGTTTTGGTCTTTTATAGGCTGTGTTGGCAATAAGAAATGTATCCAGCCTTATCCCTTAAGATAACAGTAATCTTTCTGCACTTTTAGAACAATCTCCCAATCAGAAAATGAGGGGGATGGAACAAGTGCTTGTACTTCATGTTTACAACGGCATCATAAGTTATCTGTCTGTAACCTACAATTTTTAGGGAGTCATCAAAATGCTGTGGTTTTGAACAGAGCACTGTCTAGCCTCAGCTCTTAAACTAAATGCTGTTTGAGAATTGGATGGACCCATAATGATCGCCACCCACTCCTCTGAAGAGTTGTAGCACCATCATTATCACAGTCCTCTAATGCTATAACTTATTTTTATCAATTAAGAAAATTTTACAATTCTAGCTATGTTGCTAGCTAAGCAAATTGGCTTATGGAGAAGCAACCAGATGTAGCGACGCATCTCTAGATGCTTTTAATAACATCAGTCTTTATGAAAATGCCAGCGTCTGTTTTTTGAACGTTAGGACACGTCTTGTGTGTAAGGGGCCTTTTTAAACTGTTATATAATTTTTTTGCGATTTGGCATTTTGGTAGTCAGGGCTATAGGCAAAGTGATTTTGCATATGTATTCTGTCTTATAAAACACCTCGGACTGGAAATGTTAAAGTTTCATAGCATCTCTCAGGAGATGAGCTGGCACAGGTGCAGTATTCCATTTTAGTACGTCTCGTGCAAGGGAAAACTAGCTACAGAGTGGTTTACATCAATAGATTTCTTTGTTCAGTAGCACAGTGTGCACTTTTGTGCAGTCTTCCAGTGTAATCTAGTTAAAGTGCTATAAAAGCATAAATGCCATGGTACGTTAGCAACAGAGGCCGGTTTACCTTTTAAATCCCTGCAACTGTATTTGCATACAGTAACACTAGCCTGCACCCAGTGTTCCAAATCCAGGCTTTTAAAGTAATGACATAACTAGCTCTGTTTGAATTGGGGGCTGGATGTTGCTGAGGCAATGAGTGATGCGGTATCAAATTACCCCCTCCCATCAATCCTCCGTTCACTTCCATTGTATCTCAAATATACTGTATTACTAATGTATTTTCAAAACGGATTGCTGTCTCTCCTGATAAGCATTTTCAAGTTTCATTGGTTTATGGTTGAAGAATTGAATGCAATTTCTCCCCCTCCCCAAGTACAAAAATCAAAGTCAGGAAGTTGACAGTTTTTATAAGTGATTTTTTTTTTTTTTTTTTTTTTAGGTAAACATTGACAATGTTTTCAAATCAACACTGGTTTTATTTGTGCGCTAGGGCCTGTGTTAAAACCTTTTAATAAAGGTTGCTTGCTGATGCGTTATGTTTACCATGTGCGCCCCCTAGCTTTTCCAAAGAACTGCTCGTGAACCCTGCCAATTATTTGAAGATCAAAATGTGTCTGAATGCACATGCTTACTTTGCAAACACATTAGAAGTACGTTTTTGAGAAGCAATGGAGGATGAATGTGTCCCATTCATCAGGTGGCAGGACCACGGGATTAATTCATGCTGAACGTCGGCATGAGAACTTAAAATGGAGGTAACAAAGCGACAGGGTTGAAGGTTAAACAAAAGACCAATATCCCTAACCTCCACCTTGACTAGAAACAATTTAAGACAAATTAAAATTCTTTAGTTTTTGACAAGGGCCCTTCTCAGCGATTGCAGTGTGCTCTAATAAACATCCTCTTTTCAGTTCTTGGTTGGTAGGGACCAGGCTGGCCGGCTCCACCCCTCAGGCTCCAGGGCCTCTGTGGTGCTCCTGATGCCCCTCACCCACAGCTGAAGATCCCGGGTGGGCGAGGGACGGTCAGGGATCACTCTCTTGGAGTGCTACTACACAAGGTAAGGCGCACACACGCTTTGGCCCATGAATGCACATAAGTACTTTTGTTTGTTCGTTTATTTATTTAAATTTTTTTTTTTTTTTTAATACAAGCCGTGAGGCATTTCTCCTAGTCTACAGGGAGAACACAAAATATGCAGTCAATAACTCCTCGGATCTGTAAATATTATTTAATAGACTAATGACAAAAATGTATGCATGCCAGTGAAACCAAAAATACAGTTCTAAAAAGTTAACCCACTTCCAATGGCACAAATCCCACAGTGCCAGTGAGGTTGTGTGCAGCGTGTACCCTGAATGTCCCAGGGGAATTAGAGATTTAAAGGCTCAGACAGATCCAGCCATAACTGTCATGAACATCCTTACCTGCCTAATGCCCGCAACAACCTTCCTCTTGGTACTGGCTATCTGGGTTCTAGTCACGACACGCAGACGTCTTGGGTACATTCACAGAGGTTTTATTTTTGACTTGTGTATATGGAGTGTAAATGCACTTTATTTCACTTCACCAGTGCAAACCTTAAAAATACTTAAAATCTTAAAGGTTTAGTATGTAGAATTTAGTGGCATCTAGTGGTGAGGTTGCAGATTGCAATCAACGTAAAAATGCGAATGGCGCTCTCTAGAGCCAGTGTTTGTTTGTCCGTTCTAGGATACTGTAGAAACATGGCGGGTCCAATAGAAGAGAAACTGCTTGAGTAGATGGTGCTCATTCTAAGATAACTATTTACTACAGGTGATTTATAAACTAATGAACAATTATGAATGCTACATTATATTTCTGCATACAGTTCTTCATAATGTACTTTTATTTTAATTTTTTCTTTAAAAAAAAAAAAAGTCTTTCATCCAATTATCAACGTTTATATAACATTTAAAAGGGCAACTGGAAATGATTCAGTAAGGGACGTCTAATTATTAAGGGAAGCAAAAAAAGAGGGCAAACAAATGGAACCTGGCTCAGTAAATGTGGCTTGTTTCTCCCATCCTGTCAACACCTTCAGGATGAGAAGTTGACAGTAACACAAGTGGCTCCGGTGAACGGGAACCCACCCATTCTCCATTTCTACTACCATCTGAACGAGCAGCGCTCGGCCTGCTGGAACACGGTGCTTTCAACAGACAGCCTCTTCCTGGAGATTCCTGCAGGCCCACTGGTGGAGGGCAGCAAGGAGGGGTAAGAATGGCATATGGGTTGTTTCAATGTGAAATGTGGGCTTGTGAGGCCTTTTGAGACAGACCTGAATCTTCTGAGCCCAGCTGGTTTGTATGTGGGTCAGAACATGCATTTATCTATTGCAGGGGTTCTTAACCTTTCTGGCAGTCCGACCCCTTTTTGAGGTTGAAAATATTTCGTGTCCCCGCACCTCCCCAACACCAAATGCACACACATACACCTCCATCCTACTCACTTAATGGGATTGTTGGGCCTGCATTGATGCACAGAGGTGGTCCAGACAGGGCTTAGTAGGGCTCAGGAAGAGTCGCAGATCGTTTTCCACTCTGACGGGCCCTGTATTTGTTTTTCAGGTCCGTAAGTGCAGAAAATCCAGACTCTCTTAGATATGTTGCTGCGAAGGGGACGTGTTTTTTTTTTTTTTTTCTCCCCTTCTCTTCTCTGTGCCATTGAACTCAGTCTGGGAAATTCGGTTTGAACTGAGATCCAAAAGACAGCAGAGGTGTGTCAGTGAATCTCTGCTTCAGGGCCATATCAGCGGTCAGATCAATCAATGACGGCCGTTTCAAGAGCAAGCTAGCTTAACGTTACACTTTTTTAAATGTTATTTATTTTTTTAACGGTTGTCATTACCGCCACCTACTGGGTTAAACGGTGCAAAATATTGACATTGTCCACCCAAAGTGATTCCATTCGCAACTATAGTCAATCTAGTTATTTTTTTCTATTTTTGTGGTTTCTATAGTTATGTATTTATTTTTTATTTTTTTTTATTAAAAACGTTATGACCTCATCAGCTGTACCAGTGCAGTGTAACCTCAACTGCAACTGGCAAGGTGTCGGAGCTTTCACATTGTTATGTAAAGTGCAGTGCTTGTGTGAAATATGAATGGAGGGGAAAGCATGTGACATTCCCTTTCCTCTGTCTCATTGCCAGGCTCACTGCGCTGCTGGAGTTTGCTGAGGAGAAGCTGAAAGTCAACTACGTGTTTGTGTGGTTTGAGAAAAACAGAGAGGATCGATGTAAGAATTTGTGCCTTATTTTTTATTTTCAATTTCAACTAAGCTCATAACTTTTAATTTAAAAGTATTTACCTGTATATCAAACTGTGGACCCCACAATGTGTTTTCAGGAGTTCATGAAAAGATGAAGAATTTGTAAATATTTAATTCCAGGAGGCTATTTCAAAAGTTTGTTTCTAATCTTGTTTGACTATTTTAAATAAAATGACATTTTTCTGTGCATGCTCTTCATAGTTGTTCATAGACCTACTGTATATTCTTGTTAAGCTAATCTTTTTGGTTCAAAGTGTTTAACTTTATATTTGATTATATAAATCCATCTGCATGATCTCTTATCATCATGCAATACCATAATATCGTATTTTTTTGCTAATTGGCCAACCTTCCATAAGGGAAATCAGCTGACATTGTTAGTTTGGAATCATAACTTGGTCTCTGCATTGGTTCCATACGATTTGAGCTGTAAGGAGCATGAATGGTCTAGTCTGACTGCTCTGCTGCGTGTCTTCGCCAGTATCCATCATCAGGACGTTTCACTACATGGGCCTGGAGATGGTGAAGCCTGGCAGCCCCCTGGTGCCCCCACGTCCAGACCTGGTCTTCATGGCCTACTCTCTGGAGAACAGCAGCTCCGATGAGGAGTGACGGACACCACCCAATGCCGCCCCCCGCCCACCCACACACCTCCCTTTCTCACCCTGGGATGTCCCTCGTCTTCTGGCATCCCCTTTCTTCTCGGATGGTTAAGAAGTCCACCAAAGTTTCATCTTCTCACCCCGGTGCCCTCTACAGTCATCACTGACTGTACACTTGTGATTTATGAGGGGTGGGGGTGTATGTTACCTCACCCCTACGTGGGGAAAACGATTTTGAAGTTGTCAACTTGTGGGGTGGGGATTCAGGGTTGGCACACCTCCTGCTCACAGTGAGGTGTTTCTGATGTCCTCAGTAAAGATAGTTGAACATTCTGGGGAAGGTGATTTTGTTTTAATTTTTAAATGCAGAATAGCTATCCTTTTTTTACTTAACGAGGCTTGTGTGTTCTCTACAAAAGCCTGGGCCCTGTGTCACAAAGTAGGACTTACTGGTTATCTAGCCATCTTCAGTATTTGTGACACCCTAGGGTTTATTTGACTTTTTTAGCCATTGCCATGGTGGCTTGCACTGCATTTGCACCAGTGCAGGTTATGTTTAGGCTCACGGCTTGGCAGCAGCAGCTCCTTGGCCAATCTACTATCAGAGGGGTCATTTATATTCTTATACTGAATCCCCACGGATTTAAGAATACAAACGGTGAGAAGGGCACTTCTCAGGGCAAAGTGCAGGGGTCTTTAGAGGTCACCACCAGCCCTTGCTTTTCACAATTTAGATTTATCAGTAGCTATTCTGCAGAGGAAATAATCTTTGTTCTATTTTAACCATAATTCTTAACCCTTTCATGCTTCCTACAGAGCTGTAGCCTACAGTGTGTACTGTACACTACTTCTATGCATCGCTGCTTGTCATGTGCAATTTATGGTTAATGGCAAGGCATGTGTGCACTGACATAGGGCCCTGGTTACTAGAGATGGCAATGTTTTAGATTATGGAAATTGTCCTTAAGGGAATATTATGGTTTTGGAAAGTTATTTTTGCTTTACAATAGAATTGGGTGTATAAAAGAAAATCATGTTACGTTTACAAAATGTAAAGAATTTTCTGAGCTTAATGTATAAAGCCATCATTCCAATGTACACCACTCACTGTCTGTCTTGTTGCTCAAAATGAAGTAGTCCAAATCACCTGGCTGATTTGGCAATGCTGCGCTGATTGTCAACAGCCATCTCGAGTGTGAATGTTGAAAACGATTTTAAGCGCCAGCTCCAATGCACTCAGACAAGGTGTGTGTGTGTGTGTGTGTGTGTTTGTGTGTTTGAGAGAAGCGATAAGCTGTTAGACGAAGAGTTCAGTTTCCCCATTCTGATTTGTGCAGCTTGCAAGTCTCCTACAAAAACTAACTGGGAGGTCTCTTCATGGGTCATAAAATGGATGGATAATTGCACTTTTAAGTGCAGCTCCCACACTGAAGTCACTTTAGTTGGCAGTAAGTGATGTAGGAGTGTCCCTTGTGGATATATTGTAGGCTACTGTACAGCTTCGTAGTAGCACTACCCTGCTCCAAAGGAAAATTTAATCTACGAGGAAAGGGGGCTCTTTGTGCCTGAAAGGAGTGCAAATGTCCTTTTACATATAGTCTTGCTGTAGGATGTCAATTCACTTACCCACATACAACTGGCCTCCGGCCAATGCGTGTCACAAGAGCACTTTAGGTGTTCATATGCAAACAATTCTACGGAACGGTTTAATTTCCTGCCAGGTTAATTTGGAATGTTGACAAAATGCCAAAGAATTCATTCTGTCAGTGTCACTGTCCAGTGAAATCAGCCAGGTCCAACTGGCTCCACTTACAATAAAAAGCAATGTCAAATTGGCATGATCTACAATATTAATGTTCCCCTAGCACACCATACAGTGTGGATCCTCAGAAATGCAGTACTGGTTCTGTCCCACGTGGGACCTTTCTCTCTTCCAGGTGGGGTGCTGAGCTTTATCTTTCGCATGTGTAGAGTGTTCGTGCTACTGATTGAGCTGTGACTATAAGCTGTTGTCGAGATGTTCATCTTCTCAGAGATATATTTTTATGTACATTTCTCAAACTTTTTTTGATAGCTTAGTTTTGTTTTTGTTTAAATAAACATAGCAACCATTTGACAATTCACTTGTATACTTCTTTGTTGTGGGGAAAGAGAATAAAAGTGCTTATCGATTTTTGTTAGTTTTTATTTATGCCTGAGCTCCAACTTATTTTTCAAGACAATACAAGGTGGCTAACTGTCCATGACGGAAACTAACACAAATGCACATAACAGTACAAATGGCCAAATTTATAAGAGAAACTTCAAATGTCAACTTTATTTTCACCCCCCATTTACATGAAAGAACAGAGCCTCTGGAAAGCTAATTTCACACACCTCTCTGATTTGGTGCTAATCCCAACTAGCTCAGCACATTATAGCTCCAAACTGGCTTCATTCAAAGACCACAGCCTTTCCAATTAGACTTATTTTATTCTCCAGCTGAGGTAGCACTCTGCATTTGATGGACCTGAAAGTACTTAAGCCTGCTCTATATGAACTGACCACATTGTATGGTGTGGCTAAAGCATCTTCCTCAAACTCATACTCAACAAATGTTAAGTTAAAAGCTCATTTATGCAGATTTCCATTTGTTTAGGTGATTTTGCTTTCAGTAACAATTCAAGTGAATATTAAATATACATATTTTGGACCGCATCAGAAATGTCACTAATACCTGGAGCACAAGGCCAGAGGCAGATAGTTTGCTCTTGACCCTAATCTTCCCTTGACTTTACATAAAGAGAGATTAAGGTTTATGTTTACCACACTAGAAGCACAGCAGCTCTCAGTACTGCCAGTGTGGGCACTCAAGTTACAGTTAGACCGTTAATATCTAAGCCTTTCTAAAATAGAAACTTATAGCTGCAGCAAAACTCTTGTTTATACTTTGTGTCTGGACTACAGTGTTCACTATGGTCTACAAAAAACTTATCTAGAGCAGTGGTCCACGAAGTAGGGGTTGGGGCATTGGAGGATTTCAAAATTTAGTTTTTAATAAAGTTTGCAATTTTAATGCAGTTTGTTTTATGTAAATATGTTACGCCATTAAAATAAGTTATTTGGGGGTCAAACGTGTGTATACTGTCAGTATACGAGTGGGCAGTAAGACAAATTAACCCCTGCACAGTCAGTCATTTGGGTTCATTTTAATAAAGCGTGAAAGATAACCTTGCCATTTCAACATACACAGAAACGCACCATTCACACACACACACACAACTTGGAATATAGACTACTTGTCCTTCTCTTTCTGCTCCTTCTCTTTCTTGTCCTTCTCTGCTTTGGCCTCCTCAGCTTCGTGCTTCTTGATCAGCTCCTCCATCTCTTTCATCTTCAGCACTCTTATGCAAGTCTTGCCATTCTCACGGGTCAGCGTGGCAATCTCCACTACAAACAACACACATGGAGTCAACCCTTACAGCTACGAAGCACTTCTTGGGGTCATGGGTCAGACAAATCATGACGAATAAACGCATGTTGAAATTTGCAAAGTCCCCCTAGGTATTGTCGCTCGGGTTTGAAACAAATGCGAAAGCACTTAAGATGCAGTACGACTACTGGTCACTGGGCAATTGGCTCCAAAATTTAGCAAATAACTGTTCAAATAAATGCACGTCAATATGGGAGACCGCTATTCTAAACTGAAATACGAAGCCAATCAATTCTTTCCATCAATTTAACTTCTTCTAATGAGTGAAATGAGGTATATTATTGCTCCATAGATCACATGAGCCTGGTTACAGGTTCAAACTAAGTGTGTTTACACTCATAGGCGTTCACCCCCTCACCTTTCTCAGCCGTCAGCTTGCTGACATCCATGGTCTTGTTGAGGACTTTAACAGCAAGGGCCAGAGCTGACGACAGTGCCATCCCTCCCTCTTTGTAGTCCTGTTTCAGCATGGAGACAGCTGCCTGGGGGGAAAGAAAGAAGACTTAATTTCCTGATTTATTTAAATTTTGTAAACACATGTATTTTTTACCATGTTCTTTAAATTCTCCAACATTCCATAATCTAATGAAAAGTTCACCATGAAAAAAAGCTATTTCTTTATACATGATAATAATTTAATAATCACCTAAAATCGAAAATAAAACTAGGGCAAATTGAATTCTGAAGAATTCAACTGCATCTCTGTGCCCCTTCGTTGGACAAACCAACTCTGACTAATACTGGTACTGGTCACTTCAATGGAATGGACATGGCCCCAACACAAGGACGGCCCATGCTTAAAACGTTCTATAAATATTGCATTAAACATAGTAATGGAGTAGGAGTAGTATTTTTTAGTTAACTAGTATAATTAAAAGCTGATAAAAGTTGTCACATAATGCTCAAGTTAAGACTTAACTGTTAACCTCAACTGTATTCATTACATCTGGTACTTCTGTGATGGTAGTCTATGCAAACAGTTGTCAGGATTGTTCTTTGAGCATTTTAAGTTAACTGAATACCACACTTTTATCCACTACCGTGACAAAAAAGGCTAACCCAGTTTGACATGCTAAACAAAGAAACATAAAATAGGAATTAGCTGCCCCAATAACCTAATAGAGCCAACACACTGTCCCACAGACACACACAATAATCGCCCCTGCTTATAGCATGTACACTTCAAAATAGCCTTTTTACCCTCCAAAAAAGAAAAGCACATTATTTACTACAATAGTACAGTCCTAAACACAAAAGCAACCTTCCACAAAATTCTGTCACTGGGCCTCTTAGTGTTCCTATATGGAAATACATGCTTACCTAAAGCATCCTTTACTAAGATACACTGCTCCTAAATACTTACGTGATGTTGGTTTGGATAACTAACTAGCTAAATTACTAAATTGGAATTGTAAATTCTGAGTATATTGGACTGCATTGAGGGAAATGTCATTTCAAATTAAACAATGGGCCTTTAAATGTATACCCTTTGATTGTGTTATAAGACCCCTCACACCACCAAACTTACAACCCAGCTAACTGTTTAACTCCCTCTACGTTCTGTAGAGGGAGGAGTAGCACATGCTCCTAGAGCTTCAAACCGAAATAACAACATTTTTGCAAAGCTCATCTTAATGGGAGACTGCTGGATCACACTATAGTGCCACGGAACCCCGAATATCACCTAACGTAAAGAGGAATGACCTTCCTGCACTCTGGACACACATCTAGGAGTGTCTATTTAAACACCAGCTGACTCACAGCACTGTTGTTCCCGATGCAGGTGGCCTTCCAGCCTCCGTAGTTACCGCTCGGATCACTCTGGTAGAGCTGGAAGCCATAGTGCTTATCCCAGCCCATGTAGAGCAGAGAGACACCGAAAGGACGCTTTCCTGTTCTCACACACACACACACACACACACACACACCCCTTGATGGTCACAACATCTTGATAAAGACTTAATAAATGTAATGACACAACACCTGAGGCCCACAGTATCCTTCAGACTAAAATTAATTTCGGCTGTTCGTTTAGGCCAAACAGCAGGTAGCCAACTGCTGCACCAGCGCTATATTTAGCTTCTTGCACCATAGTGTGAACTTGCTCATCTAAATGAACTGAGCAAAAATGTCATACACCCTCTCCTACAATTGGTCACCAATGCCATGGGTTGTTTTACACGTTTCCCTTATGGAGTGTTCTTTGTTTGAGTGACATGTTAGCTATGCTGAATCAAATGTATCAGCACTGAATTGAACAAGTAGTGAATAAATAGAAAACAAAGTTACATGTAAAAGAGTGCATTTCCGCATGTTGCCACTGAATCAGCTTCCTGTTCTATCATTTCCTTTCCCTGCTTTGATTGGATTATAAAGCTGGTTCTACCATCTCCTCCTCTCATTACATGGGCATCATAGCGAGTATACTGGCATTTGCCTCTATGCCGTAGTGGCATAGACCACGTGACCCGGTCAATTGACGTTTATTTAAAGTATACTGTGGCCTTGTGTCTTAAACCCAAGCAGTTGCATACCTCCAAACTGGGTGTAAGCCTGCTTGATATCACACAAGGCTGTGACCAGCTGCTCACATGGAATGGGCTCCTGGTACTGCAGGAGGTACCTGGGAAAAACACAAGCAGGCACTTAAGACAGAGAACCAACTCACCAGATGCCACAAATCTCCAGATACATTGACATCTCAACGGGCTATGTCAAGCCGAATTGTCATTTCAGAAAAAAGGTATTTTCCCCAGGACACTGGATACGTTAGTCTGATAAATCACGGATGCCAGTACATAACATACACAACAATAAAAAAAAACAAATGCATGCCTGTTAATATTTGATGTGAGAATTGTACTGGTTAAAAAGGACACGAAACAAACGCTTACAAACTCCTTTTCTCATCTCTAGTATAAAAACACTAACAAACGTTGCCAATATACAGTGTGGTCCTGCTTCCCCCTCCCAGGCTCACCTCTGAGCTAGTAGCCTCAGTTCATTGGTCAACACGTTGGCATCTGATGTGATTCCCGCCACACTGCATGCCATATCTCTGTAAAACAAGACAGAGTAGCATGAGGCTCCAGCACACCTGCTAATGGAATTACTTGATACATTCAAATAATGTAACAAGTACATAATTATAGAAGTACAGTATATGTGGTGTCAATTCATAGATCTGCAAAACAGCCAATAATAATAATAATAATAATAATAATACAAATTGCCAAGCTGAAAATAGTGTAACTCACTCATTCAACTTGTAGATTTTTTCCGAGAAGAACACTTCATCTAGTAGCTTGTGAATGTTCCGCCTCTCAGCGGCCAGCAACACGCCGTCATTGGCTAAAATTCCCAGACACGTTCCTGCGTGGCCAATGGCTTCCATGGCATACTCCACCTGATACAGACGGCCTAACAAAGGCACACAGTACGCTCAGAAGAGGACATGTGTCCTCTTCTGATAGCATTGTACATTTTTCTGTATATGATAAATAGCTTGCACATATAAATAGGCAAATATATCAATAAATAGGCAAATATATCAATATACAAAGATGTCCTACAGTTGTTAAAGGAACACCATATGGGTAAAATATGAGGTAGTCATTCATAATCGTTTACAACAGAGGTGCAAATTGTGCATGTATATCATAAAATATTATTTAAAAATATTATTTACTGTGGTTGAAACACCAAATTGGGATATCATTATTTGAAACCACCATTCTGACCTTCTGGAGAGAAGATAGTCGTTCGTGAATCATATCGCCGGGACTGAAAGGTAACAGGTTAGTTAGTCTTTCCTTTTTTATACAATGCTAAATAGAAAATAATTAAAATTAACACCAGACATGAACAGATGCTTAGCCCTGGGTAAATGTTAGATGAACGTTATATTGTGTGCCCTCACAGGCTTTTGAAACTTTTTCCTTTCAGTGAAATTGTTCATTGATTAAATAAGTGTAAATAATAGGGTATAAAAGCCAATTCAACATGCTGTGTGTTTTCAACAAGGGGACTATCTCACCATTTTGCAGATTGCAGTCCAATCTGGTTGCTAGAGCAGAAACAAATATCAGGTTATTTATGGTCAGATAGCAAACATAACCTTATGCTAAACTATATAGGCTTTTAAAAAGGTAAGGCTGAGAAATTTTTAATGGAAACCTACTAAGCTACCTGTTACAACTGATAATGAAACTGAAACTGCATGTCCACAACCCTAACCCAAGATGTGATATCAAATAGATTAGCATTAACTACTACTACACGACAATAATAACGACATATAATGCCTTGCAGTTAAATCAATTTGATGAGACTGATTTAATATTTCAAAGATCATACATTTTGACATTTTGCCCATATGCTTTCTCACACTCAAGAGAAGCAAGCTAATGCTACCAGTAGCCATTACGGTAACGTAACTAGGATAAATTAAACAGCAAAAATGAAGTGAAGTACTAGCAACAAAACCGGTCCACTTCAGATTATATCGATTAGCAAGTTTGTATTATTTTACACTTTCTTAATAACAATAACTTCCATCCAAACTAACTAAACAAGCAATTAATATGTACAAATCAACTGCTTACCGTATAAGTATTTCTGCTTCTTACCGAGTGGATGAACCAACAAGCAACTTGCCCCCAAGATAGATCGCGCCTCCTAGTGTTGTGGAATGAAGTACCATATAGTGCGGAAACAAAGAAAAACCTGGGGATCATTCATTTGTATCTTTCTTTCATATACTTACTTTTATGAAATCACAAACGATAAACACAACTTACTGATAAACCGCCAACTTGAACTAACTAACTAATGTTTTAATTTCAATTAGAAATTTGGCATTATATAGAACTAGCCTATTGCCTACTATTAAAAAACGGAACTTTGGTTGATTCTGGCCACATGGACACAGAACATGAAATAAAATCATAAACAGCACGTCAATATTAAACCATTCTACATCAATGCCACTGCGTAGGCTATTGCTGTGCACCATTGGTAGAACATCTAAATAATAACTACACCAGATAAATAAATTAAACATGAATTAGTCCTGTAAGTCTTTGGTTTTGAGGGTTAGGCTACTATCGGGAGTAAAGAGGGTAGTGAGTCAGTGAATTTCGGTTTGTGAACAATAGGTGGCATCACTGTCATGCCGTCAAATAGCCTAAGCTCTACTACTCAATTTTCAATTTATACGAGCGGTAATGTCTGAACTGTCTGGCCATTCAGAATCAGAAAACTCGATGATATTCTTATTGATTCATAGCCCATTACGATTGACCGAGAGTCCGCGAATTAACCTCATATGTAGCCTATTAGAGAATTGTATTCTGTCTGCGGGCATGGCTGTATAAAAATGAATACCGGTAAATCTTTTCTGCTGCGTCTGTGAGCTCTGCCGGCGATTTCATATTTTTCCCAACAGGCTGACATCTTACCTTGACTTTTAAACGGCCCGGTTTGGCATTTCAATTGGAATACAATTGGAATACAATTAGAATAGGCTACATATTTAGTCCTATTTAGGAAATACCCACCCAGATAGGTTGGGACCTTAAATCTCGTGAAATGTCTCCTTCCTGCAACTACTTTGGTAGTTGTACATAGGCCTAGATTCCTTCTTTTCTTTACTCTGCTCATTATTAAACAAAACACCTGCACTGCTGAAGTGTCCTCAGGCTAGACACCAAATCCCCACAAACTTGTATTGACCCTTGGTGGGCTTTGACATCCCTGTTCAGGGGTACAAATACTGAATTTATTCTATGGGTATCAACAAAACATACATGTAATGTAGGCTATGTAATACATTTTATAACTATAATAATGAAATTTGATATTTAAGTAGCCTACACCAAACCTTCTAAAATTACTATTGTTTTAAAATCTTTTTTTTTTGTCACACAAGCCAAGGTTGGCAAATTCTGACAATTTATCATGAGATTATCAAAAAATAATCACCTTCTCACATTGCTCTCTGGCAAAGGGCCACAAGAGTTCCAGAGCCTCAGTGGACAAACCTCATTGAAGAACCCATTCCACCACACTGTTTATTTTATTGTTCATTATGATATCTGTCATATAAAGCTGCTTCTCAAATACACTTGGATGTGCCTGAATAAACGTTATATAACCGCTTTGGTTTATTTATGATTTTAGACGCCTGAAACAAGCCTAATTTTTTTTACCTTTGTGGGCTGAAATTTTTACTTAGAAGCCAAGACCAAATTATTAATAATTTTAGTTTTCAGGATTAATCCCTTTTTAGAAAACAGACCCATTGTTTAGACAAGTTGACTAACAGCTAAATTATGGATGTAAGCTGTCAAATCTTCTTTATGCTTTTAATTGTTTGGTACTAAAAGGGCTTATGTTGCAATAATTCTTTCACTGTGTGTTGCAAAGGTTGCTCTAAACACTTTTCATTGGCACCTAAACCCCTTTAGCAGTTTGCCCAGGTGAAATAATGCAGGCTGTGGTTGCCAACTACTGATCGCCTCAGAGAGCACGGCTCCAGAGACAATATGTCTCTGCAGTTTACAATCCATGACAGTGACCTCAGAGAGTCTGCATGCTTTCGGTTCTCGGGTGGGACATTAAATGACTTGGACTTTAGTCTGTTTTTGCCATTATGGATGTGGTTTCACAAATACTACAAATTCACTAGATCTAATACCACCAATGATGAGGTCCACAAGGTTTAATACATGTTTATAAAACAGTTGTTCAAGTAACATGAAATGAGACAGAAGGTGATATTTCTATATTTCTAAATGAGGATATAACAAAATATGGCTGTATATGGCCATCTTGGATCTCGCTTTCTAACAAACAAACAAACCTATGTAAAATAGTGTCAGAACACTATTTTACATATTTTAAAGGATTATTAGATGGCTTTGCAGTCACATTCTCCTGGCCCCACCATTTGACTCATCCCTGTCTTTTGTCCCACACAGCTACCCCTTGCCCACAGCTATAGTGTCCTTTTCTTTAAATGTGAAGCGCCTGTCTGCTTGGACACCAATGCTGGCCTGGCGATGATGTGTTCAAAAGAGCCCCCCGACACGGAGTTGTATTCCAACTTTCAGGGCCAAGGGGAGGATTTACTTTTGAAAATGCCTGCCTGGTAAATATGTCATTGAGCTGCAAATCGATCCTGTAAAAAACAGGCTGGATGTTTTCTAAACTGCCAGAGGAGTACGTTTTTTCTTCTTCCCCTCACCACAAGTGCACGTAGGAGCGCTAATGTAGCACCGGTGCAGGTATTGCCTGACATACAGTATACCTTACTGAAAGGTGCTTGTGAGAGCAATCAGCCCTGGAGCAGTTTCTCAGACTCACTACTAAATCTATTCCAATGGGATTCACAGTTCTGCAGTGATCGTTAGCCTATAGGAGGAGTTGAATTTCACTTTGAGCCCCAGTGGTGACATCGAAAGTGTGACGACAGTGACCTTTCTTTTGACTAGGAGATACATGGAATGCTCACTGGGATATTATCTAAATATTATCTAAACTTCATCTAAATCAGCCCCCCCCCCCCGACCACCACCACCATAAATACAAACAAATTTGTCTTAGATATAATTTTAGCACTTCAAAGTGCCATGTCACTGCAAAACAAATAAAGATGGGCTTAACTGAAATAATACTGTGTGAAATGAGATAAGATGGTCTTACAAAGAAAATTCAATTACTGGCCACACCCATTTATGGTCGTGCTAAATGACAATGCGTTAATGGAAAATAAATATATATACATTTCTATCACAAAAAATATAAAATACCAAGAATAAAAAAATATTCGGAAATATCATTCAAATGTAAACGCCCATTGCCATCAACTTCCACCCTACTGTGTACAGACTAAATCGACGCGCGACGGTACGTGTGCGTGGAAGCTTGCAGCGATTGGAAGCGGAAAAAAGAGCCAGCCAGACTGTAGGAGAGCGACGTGACGGCAGGACTCTTAACACAGGACAGCCCTGTCCTGAAAAGAGAAGAAACCCGAAACATGTCATCATATCCTAGCGGCGAAAGGACACGTTAAATGTGAATACAGACATCATAAGGAGGATACTCGGTGTGTACCTGAGCACGTCCTGTTTTCATGCGGTAAAAACGGAATGAATTCATAAGTGTGTTGGCTATTTAAGAGCGCTCGGCTTGCAGACCTTTCCTTCAGAAAACCGTATAGCGGGAGCGTGGGGAGGAGCGGATTCAATCAACAGCAGAGGTAAGCTGGTTTTTTTTCACGTCTAAATGAACGTATGTTTGGTCACCACAAGATATGTCAGCCTAAACGTACTGTAGGACCAAGGAAAACTGACCCAGCGTAGCCTCCTCCTGTGCATAAAAGGGAATGTCAAATATCTGCAACAGACTGCTCTGTCGCACAATCATTTTTGGCATCAGTGGATTTCAGTCATTTGCTGTTGGTCCTATATTTGACCAGGAAACGAGGGTTTATTGTATTTTCAGGGTGGCACTTTCGATTGACATAAAAAAATTGACCTCCAGCCTTTCGCTCCCATGCGAGGCATCCCCATTTTCCGATTCGCCATACAGATTTCCTACATTATTCAACATAGGGAAGTTAAAGATGTTGTGTTTTATAAAAGATTCCCCATAGGCTTATGTTACATGATATATGATTTACATTGTGTAGAACCGTCATGACGTTTCGAATAGAATAGCCTACCGTATCTAGACTAGTGACATTCCATGTCGCAGGGGGGTGGAGCGCCAAATACAAAGTAATTATGTTCCCTTGACATGCGTTGTGGTAAATTCTGCAAATGTAGTATTTAGAAACATTTGCCCCTGCTGGGCACAAAGGTGTGTGTCTATGTGTGTGTGAGAGAGAGGGGGGGGTTGTGATATATTACAGTATGGCCTGTTGTGATGATTAACACCTTATGGAGTCTTGATAGGGCACGTTTGGGTTTTACCATGGGGATTTCTAATGAATCGCTTGTAATGGGAATAGGTCAGAAAGAAACGTTGTTTAACAAGCAGTGCAACGAAGGCTTTTGTCATTTTAAAAATTTCAACAGAATGAAACCAAGACCTAAGAGCCAAAGCTAGTGACTAGACGTGTTAAAACAGGCTTGGCTACATAGCTTTGACCAGACCACTGCCTTGAGCGGTTAGTCCACCACCCCAAAATGAGAAAAGAAATCAGATGAGACCCACCCTTCTCCAAATGTGAAGTGACATTATTGAGCAGTAGCCCTATGGAGAAATGACCACATGTCAAGAGTCACTAACAGCCGTTGCCGGTCCATAAATACCACAATGATGTCATTCTCCATCTTCAGAGGTTAATCAACGATTGGGCTCAGGTCATTATGGCTAGGAGTTATCTACTTACTGATCGGGTAGAATGTTTTACATTGCATGGACTTTAGCCTCTTCATTTACAAACAAAATCAGTCAGAGGAGAAGTTGCCCTGTTGGCGTGTCAAATTTACTGGCATTAACACTTCAGATCATTGTGTAAGCTGCTGGCATAAAACCCCTGAGAACAGTATTGATACCAGTGCCATGAAAGTCTTTGTACCTGAAAGGCTCAAAAATAGTAAGGCACAGGGTTTAGGGCAATGCTAAGTTACTGTATTTTCAACACTAATCTCCAGCCTCCCTTGTTATATATTTTAAACACCTCACCACTGGTGTGGAATATCTCCTTTTATTTGCCAAGGACAAGGAATCAATTGCATCCTAGCATACAATGTCCAATTTAACAGAATGTTCAAAGGGAGAAAAGTCTGAATAATATGGGGCATTTAAAGCTAGAAACAACCAACACTGTTCATCCATCATCAAGTAGGGGCATGGAGTGATTCAACGGAAGCTGACAATGTGCAATTGGGTGCAATGTCTGGATATGTCTGAATGTTTTACATTTAATGGCTCTGCTATCAACTCTGAACCAACCAGGTGTTCTACCCTGTTCTCAGTAGACCTCCCAGGTTACCGGCCTAGCAGCTTTACTCCTAGCGACTTTTATCTGTGTCTATTGATTGTCTGTGGAGTGTGACATGACTTCATAAACCAGAGAGCAGACATCTATTGTCTATGGGTAGACGTATTAGTGAATGTTCACAAGGATGAGGGGAGCGGTCTCAGACCTGGGAAATGGGACTAATGCAGAACAGAGAAATGTGGACAACATTGCAATGTTTGTGCAAGAATTTATAGTGCTCTGTAAGCTTATATTTGTGAATTCTCAGCAGATCCAAATGCTGGATAGCATCTAAAAAACACACACACAATGCATCATAAAGTGTTGATTTTTGTTCTTTGCAAACACACCAGCTCATATTTCTGTTTTGTCCACGGTTTGTTCGATGCAGCCTGCTACACCCACTTCCACTTGACATCATAGCCGAGGGGCTGTGCAGTGGCTTTGAATATATTTACAGTGAATAAGAGTCATTGCAGAAGCCCCTCCTTCATGGATTTGTCTTGCAGCTACTCTACATTAGTGCTTATGAAAGGATGGACAGGAGAGCCAAATGTATATCGTCTTTCAAAACCCGGCAGTCTGTCAACCCTCTAGTCACCAAATCACCATTCCTTGTAACTTCTGACAACTGATCACCTAGCACACCATGCATCATCTGCACCATTACTCCTAGGGGATGAAACATAAGGACGGCAGTAACCCACAAGCGCAGTTAAAATTGTGACTTCTACAATGGCATACACTTATAATACACTAAAATAATTTCCCCTGGCACACATACAGTACATCTCGCAAAATGAATGGCCTCATTCTTGCAGTATTGCAGGTACCGAGGTTGGATGAACTCGGAAATGTTCGGAAACTCTCCAAAATAGACATCTTACATGTGTAGCCAAACAACAAGCCAGATAATACATATTCTAACATAAAGTTTTGGTTGCGTAGGGTTAAAAAACCCTATGCAAAACATTTAGCAGATGCTTTGCGTATGGTATTAATGTCACACAATTCGCAAATGCATCTTGATGGCCTTGCTCTAGCAGGTGGCTCACGCGTAGACTTGCGTTAGCAATGCTCAAGGCTTCATGTAAGACAATTCCAGGATGAGGTCAGTGTTTCGCATACCATGTCAGCACCGCTAAATGCACTTCTGGCCAGGTGTATTTATAGATCCCTCCACAATTGTTGGTTGGCTTGGGGGTGGGGTTGCTTTCCGAAATAGCATGCATCCACACACATTCATGGGGACACTAGAAGATACTGTTGTGAGCTGGTTAGGTTTCACTAGTGATTCGGGTTTGCTTGACAAATGCGAAAATGACGCCTACACAATCTAATTGCACCTAAACACCACATGACATCATAATTTTTTGTAGGAATTTGGTATTTTACTTTGAGTTAACCCATTTATTTTTTCAGGATCAGGATCATTTATTTTTTGATAAATTAAATGAATCATTTACCCTAATAACAATTTTAAAAGGTTTAATTTTTTGTTGTTGATGCAACAGAGCTGGTGAGGGGTTTTTTGAGTGAACTATTCTAATCCGTCTATTTAAATGAGACCATAAAATAAGGTAGCAAATGATACTAAATGGCACATATAATATATTTTTTTATAATACAGGTACATTGTGTATCCATTTCCCTCTTGTTCTGTGACAGAATTGGCTGCCTTTAACACTGAAAGCAGGTCTCCAATGTTTAAAGACCCAAATGTTGGCTTGTCGATTTTTGTATCTCACAAGACTTCAAATAATAAAACTGTTGAGAGAAATGGCAAGAGCATTGAGTGAAAATGTGACCAGTGACACATGTAAGCTGTTTAATGCTACTATTTGGGGTGGCTTGTCATTCCATTGACCTGTTGACCCCCCATTTGATGGCAGTGCTTCGTGATGCTCATGTGACCAGACCCCCCCTCCCCCAGGGTCCATTGTCAAAGTGATTTGTTACGATGTGACAAATCGACCTTGTTGACGCACTGATAGATTGTGTCTTGTGAGTGTGAGATAAGTGAGCCCTATTCGAATCATGCAGGCATAACCTTGAGGAAATTTCACAAAGACAATGTCCCCTTTTAAACCTTCTCACAGTTGTTGAAGCTACTGTAATGGTGGAATCCATATTCCTCATTGCCAAAACAAAGAAAATGCTAAACAGAAACTCAGGAGGCAAGATATTGTACCTCTCATTTGTCCAAGTATGTTACAGAAAATATCACGTTTTGCTGAAGCAGCCTTCCTATGTGTCACTGTAACACATTGATAGCATGATATTGCAGCTCCTTGTGATTCCAGCATCGCCTTGTTCTTCTTGCTGCTTGCTCTTTCAGCTCTTCCAAGCTAAATCCTCAGTGAAATTCTGCATCCTTTTCTCACATCGCCATGTACTGTAGTGTGCATTTAACCTCGTTTCGGTTGTGGGGCGGTCCCTCTCTGCTTTCAGGCCCGAGAACTGCTTCAAGGCTTTTCTCATTTTGCAAATCTACTCCATACATATGTGTGCTGTTGCAGTAGCCATTTTGAGAAATTAGAATATGGCAAGATTGTCTTTCTGGCATCAGGCAGCAGCTGGTGAGGGATGGATCAGTCCCCTGGCACAACCCGGGGCAAAAAGCAAGTGGCATTGCCGTGTGTGTGTGTGTGTGTGTGTGTGTGAGTGAGAGAGAGACAGGGAAAGGCGGAAACAGAACGAGTATTAAAAAACGTTAACGGATTTCTTTTGAATTAACTACCCCCCAGGCAGACCCTATTTGAAGATTAGGATTATGCCTCTGGCTGTCACAAAACAGTTTATTTATTAGATGTGGCTGTTTTATCACGGCATACAGTGAAAAGGCGATCATAACGAGTCCCTGCTGTGTGGCTTTAGTTCGCAAATGGAGTTAAATTCACTCAAACTCCTTCTAGATGTTTACCAAGTTAGAAACCTGTTGTGAGTGCATCTAGATAATCGGTTCGGCATCTCAGCATTTGGTTCAAAGCTACATTATTTTGAGGTTGCAGAAACACTCTTTACCACTGTAAAGAGTGTCTCTAGACTAGATGGCGACATTTGTATCAGCTAGTTCATAAACAAAAGTGAGCAAGTAATGGAAAAAACAGCCCCTCACTTTGACCGATAGCATCAAACTTGTGAAATGCAAACAGCATAGCTTGAGCCTCTGTCCCAGTGACTTCCAATGAGAAGTTATGCTGGTGGGCCATTTCAGGCCCACAGCTGTGCGGCTGATGCTTGCATTGTTTGCATTGCGCAGCAGAGTGATGGAGCTGTGGTTCAGATCGACAGATCTATCACAACACCAGCCACGCTCCAACAGTAATGGTAACTCTCACCCGTCCACAATTGGAACCGTGTCATTTGGGGTTCGGAGGTAGCCGATAATGCAACATTTCTCTTTGTGATCAGTTCTGCGAGATGGCCACTAGTGCTTGTGTTGCCGAATAACTGTCGTTTAATATGTGCTGGTCGCATGTGTGCGCACTGTTGAAAGGGCCTTCGCTGTCAGAGTACTGTCTGGGTTTACTTGCGTAGAGTGGCTGTGAGGTTCCAGTTGTAGCCAAATGACACAGGAGGAATTTGAGTGCATGCACAATAGGCCAGGCAGACACACATTGCCGTGTGTGTGTGTGTGTGCGTCTATGTCTCAAGGGCGGTGGCCAGTGCCAGAACAAAGCAGGCTGAGGGCAATGGACGTGGGTGTGGCACATTTAGCGAGATGAAAAACCAATACGGGCTAATCTGTCTCTCTCTCTCTCTTTCTCTCTTCGAATGTCTTCTTTCTCTAGAGCACTTATTATTCCCTCTTTTTCATCACTCAATGTATTCTTTTATTCTTCTCTCTCTCTCTCTCTCTCTCTCTCTCTCTCTCTCTCTCTCTGCGCAGTGCGTGATCAAGGTGGTTTGGCTGTATTCCCCAGCAAGTGGCTCACATTGTTGTCTGTCCTACTTCGGCACGCCACCCTAAAGTGGGCCGCTGCTGTGCCACGCTTATTCTAGACGTGGTGAAGGGGCGTCTGCCTCGCCACCGCCTCCTCTCCCAAGCGCCCGTGGCGCTCTGTGGGCAAGACATTGGGATGGCCAGCATGTTCGTGTGACTTGACATCAAAGGCAAGTTGGATGTTGTCTTGCACACGGCGACATTTGATAAACACGAGCTAGCAAACGGAACGATGGTCAAACCACTTAATACCAGCTAATGTCGAGTTCAGCTGGCTTAACATGACTGCTGTCTTTGCTCTGGCTCCTCTTTCCTTTGTGAGTTCCTCTGAGAACGCTGTTATTAGAAGCATTATTAGATGCCATTGTTAGACACTGCTCAATCCTATTCAGGACACCTAGCACAGACTGTAATATGTCCGTGTGTGCATGAGTCTGGTGTGGTCTAATTATCAATATCATTCATTCATTCATTTAGATTGAAAGTACTGAAATGCAGGGTTCTTTGTTGACAGCCAACAGCAGTTGCTTGAAGCTGCTCACAGCCCAGATTGGGTGACAGACAGAGATGGAAGTGCTTAACAATAAGCGTCACTTTGCTATTGGTATTGGTATTCTTTTGTGACAGAAGAAACTGGTTAGAAATGAAGCAGTCATTTATCCTCCAAGAGGATACATTCATGTCCTTTGCTGCTTTATTTTGTATTTGCACTGTTTAATGTTAATTACAGTTAAGTGACTTGTTAGGATTTACAGTATGATGAGTGAATATTAAAATATTCACAATAAATGGGCAATTATGAGAATAATTATGAAAGAAATGAGCCTATAGGCACAGTAGTATTGTCCTATAAATTTCTTTGCATGACAAAAATGTTTATTTTTTTATTTTTTTATATTTTTTTGTATTTTATTTTTTTTACTCAAGCAACATACAGTATGCCTCCCTTCTAAACATTTAGGACAAATGGCAATTATTTTTGACTGAATTAATACATGCTTGTTGTATTTAAACTCCTTATATTCAGTACTGTATACATTCAGCACTCGGTTACAGTTAGGTTCGAGACGTGTTGGGAGTGAAGCTAATCAGCACCATTGGCTTCTCATCTGGAGCGCTGATGAAAGCAGCATTGTCTGACTATGCAAAGCCAGCCCAGAATGGTGCAGTGTCATTGGCACGCAGGGAAAGAAGTAAAGACTGGTGATTGGCTGGAGATTTCCCAGCAGCCACAAGGCAGTTGGTTGTTGTCACAGTCACAGCATCAAAAAGGCACAGTGTGACCAGAGATAGCAGAGAGTGATATGAGAGTATGATGGTGAAAGTCAAAGCTTGGCTTTGCTATCGCACTCAGTGGTCGCGTTAACCGAATATAGTCATTGATAGAATTTTTTTACAATGATGGAAAAATCTGAAGGCCGTCCTGTCATTTTGACAGATTAGAACACTGAGGGCGATTGCGTTTAAGTAATTCACACTATATTCAGTTGGTGGCATATATTTTAATTAATGCTCTATGTAGTTTACAAAGTTCGTTCCCATCAGTCTAATAAGTAATGTTATTTCATTGCTACTCTACCTCGGGTGGGCTGCTTCCACTATTGCTGCTCATATAAATTACAGCTTTTAGCCAATCTGATTTTCCATTTGTGCTGTCTCCGGGTGAAAAGTCTACCCTGTAGGGCTTCAGAGTTCATGATATTGGGACAATTTTGTTTATTGTCATATTATTTAACCAATCAGATTTAGAGTTTGCCATGTTGGGCGTGTTCTTCGACAAGCCTGAGCCTTCTAGGTTGCCTAGCCGCCCACGTCCTTTTTGCCTTTTGTCTGCCTTTTTTGTGTAGCGTGAATGCCAGTTGCTACCAGGATAACTACCAGGACCACAGGATGTATATGTAATATTATATAATGAAGGTATTATGCTTATATTAAACAATATGCGCACGTCCAACTTCGTGTAACATATTGTATTTTGGCCTTTGACTTTAGCCCAGTCTAATGAGATCGACGTCAAATGGTGACGCTTGTGCAAAACATTTATGCGTCACCGTTTGACAAATAGTATTTTCATCAGATAAATGACATAAGAGATAAGTGAAATAAAGAGATAAATGAAATAAGAGATATACATAAGATAAATGAAAAAATACTTTCGTCAAAATGGTGGTTGCTGATGTACAGAAATATTTGTCTAAATTCTGGCGTATAATAATTTTGTCAATATATCTAGCTAATTTTCTAGCTAATAGGGCCAACTATAGATTGCTGTATTTATATTTAACCTATTACATAGTTGCTAGAGTAACAGTACACAGATCAGGCAAATATGTAGATCAGGTTGTAGCCTATGCACTACCCGCGCGTGTATGTGAGGTTAGCTTTACTGAATGTACCCTTAATTTGTGCATTGCACACCAGTTCTGAGTGCATACGGCAACTTTTGTGTTACTTGTGGTAACACTGAAGGCCCAGTGTCAGGGGTCACAGTTCGGCACTACTAAAAAAAAAAAAATGACGGATAATAATAGATTATGACGGAATTTTACAACCCGGTCCATCAAAATGATGGACAACAAGAAAACGCAACCGCTGATCACACTAGTCCACAAATACTTTTTTTTTTTTTATGTGCACATATTTAGATCATGATTATTGATGTCTGCTAAATGAAAGTATGCTTAAAAATTTCATTGATTGACTAATCTTTTCTAGTGATGTAGCCTAGCCTAGCCCATTGGGCTCCGCTTCCGCTTGCTAGCTCAGCAGTCATTTCTGATTGACTGACAGTTGATTAGGTGGTCAGGGCAGGGAAGACGAGTGGAGCAGCTGCAGATGAAGAGAAAACAATCAGCCCTCTGCACACTAGCCCCTAAGTGGATTTGGTGGCTGTGTCGGGAGGGGAAGAAGGGGGGTTTGCGCCACATGTCTGGACTGTGTCGCGACTGTGTGTGTGTGTGTGTGT
>JAOEHI010003248.1:0-10917 GCA_025447815.1 Percopsis transmontana
GTTCTGAAGGCGAAAGGGGGTCAAACACAGTATTAGTATGGTGTTCCTAATAATCCTTTAGGTGAGTGTATATTTCTAAGCAAAATTGTTCAAACGTTACAGGGCAAAACAATTTGGCCAAATATGAGCCAGAACTAAAACTCATCTCTAAGTTGAAATTAACTCACCATTCGACTGTCACATAGACTCAGGACCGAGTTCTTAATGTTGAGGAGATCCTGCAATTTGATTTCTTCTCTTTCTTCTCTCTTCTGTCCGAGAACATCAAGTGCTTTAATTCTAGACTCTACCATCTTCTTCAAGGATAAAATATGTTGATACTCCTCTTCCAGAGCTGCCTCCTTTGGCTCAAACATGGCAGGTTTCTGTAGCCTCTGTTGGGTCTCCTCTAGGAAGGCCTGTGTGGAATTTAGTTCCAATTTTAGGTCCCAGCCTTTGAGAAGGTCCCACTCCACTATGCTGAGGTTGGTGTGGACAGACATCTCCCAGGTGTTCAGGCTGTTCATGTTCTGCTGGAGTCTCTGTCTCTCAGCTGTCAGCTGCGAAGGGTAAAGATCAGGGGAAATGTTCTTGAGATGGTCAGCAGCCTCCTCACACAGCCTCTTCATCAGAGGGAAGTGAGCTAGGAGCATCTGGCCGATTTTGTACCTCTCCTCCACACCTCGGCTGCCCTCCTTGGTCTGATGAACCTGATGATCCACATTCTCCTTGAGATCCTCCACACACTGCATTAACTGCAGATAACTCTTGTGATCTTTGACCTTCAGAGCCAAGGCATCCATTTTATCATTAAGTTCAGAAAAGGCAGAGAGCAGTTCTTTACACTTTTCCTGAGGAATGTAGGGCTGTAGAAGATCCATCTTGCTCCTGTGCTCCAGGATTATGTGTTTGAAAGGTTCTACAGCTTGCAGAGACTCTCTGGTGACAGGGAAACGGTGCCAGCTCAGATTAAGCTGCATCTCTCTCATGCTTTTCTCAATGACAGTCAGCTTTTTCCTGGAAAAGTCCTGAGTTTGGATGAGTTCCTCCAGTTCCTGTTTATTGGCCTTTTCTAAGCTGCCGATGCTTCCGATTTCCTCCTTGAGGCTGATCAGTTTGTCGTGCAGCAGGCAGATTTCAGAGAGGCTGAGTTCCCATGAAAGGTCTCTGCTCTTCATCAAGAGAGCCTCACAGACGGCAGATTGGTTCTCTACCTCAGAGAGGGTGTTTTGGATCTGACGAGACCGGCGATCAAGTTCGGCAGGGCTCTGGACCTCACCTCCTACTGTCCTGAAGGCTTTACTGTGGAGATGAGCCACTACCCAGGATTCCAAATCAGCCATCTCCTGTGACATAATTTCTCTTGTCTGCAGGCTGGACTCCATCTCCCTCACAGCTTTGGTTAGCTTCTCAGTGGTGGACTTGGAGAGTTCCTCCAAAGTACTTAGTGAGGAGTGCACCATAGAAACCTCCTTGGTTTGGTGCAGCTGTGGGAGGAGCTCTGTAACCTCCTCCAGGAGTGCTTTCAGGTGGCCCCGCTTGGATGTCACCTCCAACTGATGCTTCTTTAGATCTTGGATCTGACGGTGCACCTCCTCTGGGAGGAGAGCCACCCCCTTCCTCCTCCAGTCGATGACACACTCGGTCTGCTTAGCCCAGACCATGGCATCAGTCATCACCGTGACAATTTTCTCCACGGTGGGGTTGCTGTTGCTCACAGTTTGAGTAGAGACTTTCTCTTCCAACTGGTCCATCTGCTGTAAAAGCCTGAGAAGTCCCTGTTCTACATGTACAGTTTCCCTTGCCCACTGGGAGGTCTGGGCCAGAGTTTCAGAGACTCTTTGGAGGTGGAGGTACCTCTGCCGGGCAACAGTGAGTTCAGCGTTCACCGCCATCAATTCCAGGACCTTTCTACTGTCCCACTGAGTGACAGGAGACGGGCCTTCAATGGTTTTGTCAAGGCTCTCTAGATGTTCCTGAAAGTTTGATATTTCCATCAGAATGTCACTGGTTTTCTGGGTGTAGGCTTTAACACAGTGTAAGTCTCTCTCTGCAGATCTTTCTAGAGCTTTCCACTGCTCCTGCAGCTCCATCTGCTGGATGTGAGCAGTAGCGCGGTCAGCTTGGATCAGATGGGGTCCCACCTTGGTGATGATGAGGAACAGCTCCCCAAGGACTGTCCTCTCCTCCTCCATAGCTTTGAGGAAAGAAGACAGACGCTCCACCTCCTCTTTTGAGCTGCTCTCCTCTGGAGATCTAACAGACAAATGAGATGAGAAGTTACAAACTCTTGTGTTCAGGATTAACGCTAGAACCACAGCGATTTTGTCTAAGGAAATACAGCTGAACACCATGCCCGGAGACGTCTGTATACTATTGTTTTCGTTAATAGCCCATCCATCCGTTAATAAGCCTATCTCTACGATGTCGGTGGTTTGCAGGGAATGAGGCATTAGTTGATTGCCTTCTATTGTACAGGCCTACTTTTACAGAATATATACTGCTACAGACCATTTTATTTAGACTTTATACTATTTTATTATTATTTATATTATTTATTTATAATAATATATTTATAATAATAAATAATACTGCAATAGCCATTTCTTCCTATAAAAATATATTAGTTTAGGTTTAGTTGTTTCAAAATTGATTATATTTGATAAAATAAAGACTGATAAACAGTAGTTGAAATATATCAAACGTACATATTTAGCGAGGTGTGTAGGCCTAATTCTGCAGAGAAATGTGAAGCGCTGCGCTGCAGCTGTTATGTCCGATGTCCGAAAGTTCCATCCCAGCGCTGTCAGCTCTTGCAGTCCACACATATTTTTGGTGGTTTCCATGAACACGTCCCGCAAACAAAACGGCTGCGCTGCGCTGTCTTGCCGGGCGTTAGCGGAATACGCGGGGAGGCTTCCACACGCTCTGCTGTCTTGGCGGAAGCCGCCCCTTGGCCTTCATGTGGTTTTGACGGAGCTCATATGCAAAGCAAGTTGTGCACTGGCCGCCTGATAGTTCGGTCCACATGGTGCTGTCTCGTGCCCTCTCATTTCCCTAAATTCGACAGCCGCTGCCTCGAAGTCTGTACGAATGGTTTCGATTCTTTGTTTTCACTAATGTGAAAACTAAACAATGTTAAATGTTAAATAATATCAAACTTTATTTACAAATATAGCAAGGTATAAGTGTAATTTTCGCTAAGAAATGACAAAGCACCACAACTCTTATGCATCGCACACACATGTCAGCACTTGAAATAAACAGGGAGGGTGCCTGGCCTTCATGTGGTTCTCACGTACAGTATAGTTTCTGAGGTGTGTCAGCATGTCCATGTCCATTAAGGAATGAAAACTGTCCAAACGGTCGGTTGGCTGTTGCATGCTGTGCCAGGCTGCTGCAAATGCGTAATGCGCTGGCCTGCTGCTAGTCCAGTGCTCGGTTGTTCGGTCGCTGTCAACCTTGGCGTCTGACCCCACGCCAGACTTGTTACATTCCAAGTTCTGTAGCATTTCTAAAGCCTCCTGGGCGTTAGTCTTGCTTCGTCTGTTTGCTATCGTGTAACTCTTCCCATTGTCTTTAAAATTAGGCTACAAGCTAACTCGGACCATGCTCAAGCAATTGCTCAAGGCAATCAGGGTTTTCATGTAACTAGATTTGCCCCCTTTACAGAATTTAGCAAACGCTTTTATCCAAAGCAACCTACAATAAGTACATTTGTCCATAGCAGAATAGGTGAACATTCTGTTAGCATGACAGCAGCATGTCATTGGGGCCAAGTTAGTTATACCTTTTGTAACATGTAGTATATATGTCACGACCCGGTCCCGCCAGCAGAGGTAGACACTTTCTCTCTCTATCTCTCTCGCTCTGGTTCTAATTGCAGATATGCGGGCAGGTGCGCAGATGTCTCGGCTGTGGTTAATTGATCATCACCGCAAGATTTAAGCTGGTCAGTTTACAGAAGCCGATGCCAGATCGTTGACTCAACTAACGTTAGTCAAGCCTCGCTCCGTTGTAATTCTAAGACCAGTCATTCGTGTTTTTGCCCGCTTAAGTTTTGACCCTCATTCCCCGTCGTTTTCTCCTTAATTACTTCTGCTCACCTCCTGCCCACTATCTGCCTGCTTCCCTGGTTTCTCGAAGCCCGTTTCTGTCCCTGGATATCCGCCCGCCTAACATTCTGGATCCTCCGCCTCTGACGTCTACCACGGAGTACGACCCACGCCTGTCCCTGTTTACCCCTGAGCCTCCCCTTCTTGGTACCGTAGCCCAACTTCACATTTTTCCTGTTGCCGACCCCAACCTGCCCCTCCACAATTCTATAGCGCTTGTCAATAAAACCTGTGAACCACCCTTCTGTTTATCGTGGTTTGTGTGTCTGTGCGGTTTGTGTGCCTGAGTCGTACCTGCAGTCGTGACAATATAACATATCGATCGATCCTCAAAGCAATTGCTAAGCCTAAAGAAGTATTATATTTTCTAAGAGGTGATCTAAGAAGGAAGTATTCTTTTAAGATATAGAGGAAATACGAGGTGAAAGATAATGGATTGTCATTAATTAATGGGAGTGATATGATGTAGAGAGGTCAGTCGCCAAGGTACCAAGATGGAGTCTCTTGCGGAAGATGGGTAATGATTCTACAGTCCTGACTGCTGCTGAAAGCTCATTTCACTATTATGGCCCAGGACAGAAAATAGTCGAGACTGGGTTGAGCGACTCTCGTAGCGATGGAGGTGCAAGCTTGCCAGCCGAGGTGGTAGATCGAAGTGCTCTGGTAGGGGCCTGGAACCTGACCATTGCTTGGAGGTAGAGCGGGGCAGTTCCTTTTACTGCCTTATAGGCCAACACCAGTGTCTTGAATCGGACCCGGGCTAAGATGGGGAACCAGAGTAGGTCTCGGCAAAGGGTGGTTACATGGGAGATCTTTGGTTGGTTGAATACCAGACGTGCTGCAGCGTTTGGATTACATTATAAGAGTCTGGTGGACCGGGACCAGGAGCTGCGTAACTTCTCCTTTGAGGAAGGGTTTTATCTTTCTGAGATTGTAATCTGCAGGCACAGGTCGTTGCAACGATGTTAGCTGCGCAGGAAAGTTGGTTGTCCAGTATGACGGACAACCAAGAAGAGGACAAAAAGTGTTCTCAAAAGTGATTTGAGGGCAGTCCTTTGCCGGGAGGTAAAGTAGCTCGTAACTGATGCGAAGTCAAGCGCTGATGTCAGCAAGACATTCGGAGATCCGAGATGCGATCTTCATGTCAGATGGAAGAAAGGAGAGGTAGAGTTGGGTGTCGTCGGCTTACCAGTGATAGAAGAATCTGTGTGATGAGATTTTTTTACCGTGCCAAATGCAGCAGACAAGTCCAAGAGGATGAGGACTGAGGAGAGTGAGGAAGTTCTGGCTGTGTGACCATGGCTGGCTTCTGTCACCATGAGAAGAGCAGTCTCAGTGGAGTGACCAGCCTTGAAGCCAGACTGATGAGGGTCCAGTGTTGTGAGAGGTAGGAGAAGAGTTAGGTGACTGTGCGCTCTAGGGTTTTGGATAAGAAGTAAAGGAGAGATACTGGTCTGTAGTATTGGACTGCGGATGCATCTGGGGGGTTTCTTGAGTAGTGGTCTGACTCTAACCGTTTTAAGGGCAGCTGGGACTGATCCTATGGACATAGAGGAGTTAATCAAAGATGTCAGGAATGGCAGGATGTCATTTGAGATGGCTTGGAGAAGAGATGTGGGTCGAGAGGGTTTGTTACGATGAGTGATTTGACCTCTTCTGTGGAGAGGGAGAAGAAGGCTTTTAGATTACTGACAGGCGGTGTGGGACAGAGAATAGAAGGAGGGGCAAAGGAGTGGCATTCAGGTTACAAAATCATCAGCTGGATGGAGGAGGAGGTATGGGGGGGGGCGAAGAGGGAAGAAAATACAGAGAACTGTTTTTCTAGGGTTGGAGGAGGTTGAGGGGATTTTTATTCGGTAGAAGGTTGCTTTGGTTGCAGAAACAGTGGTAGAGAGTATTCGGTGGTAGGATGTGAGATCTTCATGGCGCTCAGATTTCTTCCATTTCCTCTCAGCTGCTCTAAGCTCAGTAGAGGTTCAGACAGCCAAGGGGTAGGTGAAGAGGGTCGCGAGGAATATTTAAATTTTGGGGGTGTAAATATTCATTCCTCGCGACTGCTACGACACAGTTTTGGATTTGGACTGTTTTACTGCCATCTTTTGCATATGCATGATTTCCATATGAAATAGGAGTAGGAGGTTCACGGTATGTCGGTATGTATGCTGTTTTGCATGGCCCCTTTAATTTGTTACAACAAATATTACAGAGCTATAGGTATGACATAGACTTGTCTCGCACTTGTAACAGCTCATTTTTCAACAGTCTGAATGAAAATTATGTTTAAATTCCACCACCAATTTTACCACCCTTGTTGATAGGCATAGAGTTACTATGTGGAAACAATAATGGATAAAAATAATAATGGATCGGTCCCAGTTTGCTGTGTTATTTCAGTTAACAATTATTTAAGTGTTTTGCAGCCAATGGATACTTTAGCAGACATCTTCCCTAAAATGTTATTATAAAATATCGGTATTCAAACGACTGAGCAAGTGTATATTTCTGTTACTAATACCAACATGTTGTAAGCATATGACCATCAAATCAGGGACTAATTTAAAACCACTCACAATTTTCCAGCCTCTAGTTCTCCTACCAGTCTTTCCATTGTGGCTTTGGCAGCCTGGCCCTGTCCAACCCACTGTTTGACCAGCTCTAGCTGGGACTCTTTCCACTGGATCACAGCACCAGCATCCAACAGAGCAGCTCTCCATCGACCCTCCATTCTCCCTAGAGACTCTGCGTCCCCAGCATCCACCCTGCTGGGCAGTGCCAGCGATGAGAAGTAGGCATGGGCCACCTGATGGCACTCCTGCAAACAGAGGGTAAGGAGAATGAAAATAACTTTCTTCAACATTAAAACTGTTCTTGCATAGCTATAACAGAGTTTACAAGTGCTATGATGGACCAATAAATAAAAAAACATAATCATAACATACAGGATTAAAAACAAAAAGACAAATTATAAACAATAAACAGCAGCAACAAAATGCAAATATAGCTGCAAGCAGCATTTCAGGGGTCCAAGCTATTAAGACATATTGGGAAACCAAAGATTACGGTGATCATAGTTGCAAGAGGCAATTGTGTTTGGATCAATACGAAGCACGTTTTCAGATATGTGAGGTGAATTTAGCTCATAGAAGCAAGTAGATATCGCTATTTGAAGATCTAAAGTTTGACGATGCACTGTTGAGCCCCCCAAATTTTTACAAAGTTTGATGACAATCTGACATACCATTGTGGGTATACATGCTCATCCCGTTTGGCGGCTTCGCCTCAGAATTTGGTTGGCTGTAACGGACAAACGGAAATCGAAAATCTAAAAACTCTCCATTGTGAGGCCTGTTCTGAAGATCTGTGCCAATTTTGGGGCTTTTTCATAAAATTCAAAATGGCGGAAAATATAGAAGGCAGAGCGCATAAGTGCAAGAGGAAATTTTGTTCCACTTAATGCGCCAAACATTCTGAGATGAGTGTGGTGACCAAAGCTCAAAGAAGCACATATCGCTATTTGAAAATGTCAAGTCTGACGATGCACTGTAGCGCCCCCCAAAGGCCAATAATGACCACATTTTTAGGGGGCGTTGGGGACCTAAATGACGTTATTCTGACCAAGTTTTATGGCGGTCAACCATTTCAAAAGGCCTTTAATAGATAGCTTGAATTTCATCGGCTCGTAGTGGTCACATGGTTTGGACTACCGACTTTTATTATTATTAATTGCCGCACAACATCATGTTACACTCATGTAACACTAAATTTGGTTGAAATATCTGTTTGCGTCCAGGAGATATTAACATTAAGTATTTTTTTGGTATATGGCTTATCGGCTCCAGACACTGCATATGTTCTCTTTTAGGCATACATGGCTACAAGGTTTGGTGACAATCGGACATACCTTGGATATACGCGCTCACTTTCTGTTTGGCGGCTTAGCCTCAGATTTTGGTTGGCTGTAACGGACAAACCTTTTTGATTATCAAAACACCTTCTGAATACAATTGTGAGGCTCATTCTGAAGAACATTTGTGGCAATTTTGGGGATGATTGGATAAAATGTGTGGCCTGTGAAAACTTTAAGCTTTTTCAGAAAATTCAAAATGGCGGAAAATCTAGTAGACAAACTTGAAAATGGCCTACGGCAAAGTTTTTCAGCATTTGCTTCTGCATCATATGATACCAGTTGTGTCCAGTTATGTCTCTTAGACAATCAGGGCCAAAGTTATGAGTGTTGAAAATCGCAACTTTGACCTGTTGGTGACGCTAGAGGCATGGGTCTATTGACACCAGAATAGCTATGTGTAAGTTTGGGATAGCCCTCTATCAGCCTTCCAAGTTTTATAAAAAACGACAAAGCGGTTATATGAGATCTCTGTAAAAGTGTCGGAAGAAGAAAAATAATATTAATAATAATAAATATAGCTGCAGGCAGCAATTAAGGGGTCCAAGCATTACGGACGCAATAAGAGAATATACGTTATACACATGACAGGTCGTATAGGTCTGGTTAGTAAATTAGTTTAAAAAAAAAAAAAAAAAAAAACGGCGGAAAATCAAGATGCCTGAGCTCATGTTTCTAAGAGGCAATTTTGTTCTGCTCATTGCAATGCACATTTTGAGATACGTGTGGTGACTTTAGCTCAAAGGAGAACAGAGATATCGCTATTTAAATATCTCAAGTTTGACGAACACCTTCGGTGCTTGACCCCTAATGATAATAAAACCTACAATAACAATGGGTTAGCTTTGCTGCTTGGACCCCTAATAATATAAAAACGTACAGCAGGGTCCCTGCAGCTTCGCTGCTTGGACCCTTAATAAAATCATATACAAAACCACAATTACTAGCCATGTGAGAAATTCCAAATCTACTGCTACATCAGTCTGGAAACCCTCACTAGAAAAAAAACCCTGCACGTCATAGAAATTCAGTGTCCATTTGTTGCCAACAGCCAATGTTGACTGACAGTTGACTGATTGTAGTCCAGTGTTCTGTTTGATTGATTGACTTTTTGGCACTGCTGCTAATGCAACCAATTCTGAAGGGAGTAAAGTCAGTCTGAATTTCCAACTGTGGAGCTAATGTGTTATATTGTGTTATCTTGTGTTGTTTGTGATGGCGGAGCGTGTATTGCGTCCTGTATTGCGTCCGATCCAGCACAGCTGAAGCCCTGTGCTGGATCGGACCAAGCCAGCCCTTGCCTCTCCACTCACTAAGACACGGATCACGCACACTTGGGTAGAGACATTTACCTTTTGCACATTTTTGTGTTGTTCCGTCTCTCATTCACAACATGTTATTTTGTGTTATTTTGTGTTTTTGTGTGGTGTAGCCTGCTGTCTATCTGACATGGTTTCTACCTCAGCTTCTTCTAGCTGCTGGTTCATTCGTGTTAGACTGAGCTCAGCAGGGCAGTTCTTGCAGGCCATGATCTTAGCAACCAGTCTGTTCAGATGACCATCTCGATCCATGATGGACGTATGAAGAGCCTCCATAACATCCTGTGGTTTACCCTTAGAGAGAGAAGAGATGGTTAAAATTATTAGTAGTACACTTTTACAACAGAGATGGTTCAGATAGTAGATTTGACATACGTAGATATTTGGATTTTGTATATTGTCGTTCATGGTGGATCCCTGTGACACGTCCAGGATGACCTTCTCAAGCTTCACAACATCATGTGTAGCCTGTACACCTATGTCCACATGTGTTACTGCTCCTGTAAGGACCTTCTGCACCATAACAGCAGTTGTAGCCTCCAGCAGGGCTAAAGGAAACTTGTGTACACTGTCCACCTGTTGGTGTCAACATGAAAGAAGAGCCACAGACATAGATGAAAGGTAGCATACAAACTAACCTTGTCTGTTAAAAAACATTCCAACTTTTCCCTCCACTGAAAATGCACACACAAGGAAGTAAATTAATGATATCATCTTGGGGGCGGGACATATCTGTAGCTGAAGCATGAGATCTGTACTGATTGTTGTCATTTGTCTTGCGTCAACAACACACACAGAACCGGTTACACACAGGCTTAATTTGTTTTTTGGAGGGTTAGGGAATCGGTGGTGCACGGTATTTTCATGAAAAAACCGAAGGAACTTGAACCAACGGCGCAACGAACTGAACTCAAGAAACTATGTGACACTCGCTGGGCATGCAAGTATAATTCAATCTGGTCTATCAAGAAAACACTCCCAGCAGTCATTCTACCCTCCAAGAAATCACTGGCCTTTCAAATTGGAAAACGGAGGACAGAGGCAAGAGCAAACAGTGCAGTTATTGATGATAAGTTTGTTTTGCATCTAATTCCTTTCTAGGATGCATTTAGAACAACCAAATTAGTATCTGATCAGCTACAGTCTCCCAATTTTGATCTTGTGGCGGCAGATGATCTGACCCAATTTGTGTTCACTGTTATATCGGAGAAGTGCACAGAGGAAAAATGGAAATCCAGAAACAGGCAGAAGACCTGTGCGCAAACACAGGAATTGTAACTCCCACTTCACTACGTGAGAAAAGACAAGTAGCCAAACATCTGGAGGGTTTTGTTGCGGAGGCCCCAATAGAAAGACCACGCGTAGACAGCATGGATGATCTGAAAGGGCAATCTTTCTATCCTGTCTTAGTCCGGTTGTTAATAGAGATGCAGTGGCACTTTCCAGCAGAAACAAATGATATACTGAAAGGTGTGCCAACCCTTAGTCCCAAATACACATTGTGGCACACACATGACTGTTAGAAATTCTGAATATTATGCTTGCATCTATTTAGCAAATATTACTCAATAAAGCTGTTTAACAATAGTACATATTTTAA
>JAOEHI010003249.1:0-10917 GCA_025447815.1 Percopsis transmontana
GGCAGGGCAGGGCAGGGCAGGGCAGGGCAGGGCAGGGCAGGGCAGGGCAGGGCAGGGCAGGGCAGGGCAGGGCAGGGCCAGACTTAGACCCAGACATAGACAACGAACCAGCACAGAGATAGAACAGAGACTAAATACACTGGGCTGATTGGGGAGAACGGGAAACAGGTGAGGGCGGTGAATGGACAACGAGGCGAAGGACCAGAAAAGGAGACGGGCGGAGCAAGGGAGGGGCCGGGAAGAACACAGGGGAACAAGGTAGACAAACTAGGGAAACCTGGAACCAGACACTGGGGAAGACAAGAGACAAGACAAAAACAGGGAACAGGCGGGCTTTATTTTCTTATTTTCTGATGATGAATGAGCTTCCATCCCACTAATGGAGTCCCTTATTTATTGCATTGAAACAAAGCATTGTTTTCTAGCTTAGTCTTTGCAATCTCTTCTCTATACACACAAACTATATATATATATATATATATATATATTATATAATGCAGTAGTTTTGAAGTTGAAGACTACTGTAGGTCATCCTATTCAAGATATTACATGGTTAGTACTTACAACTAAGTCATTTAGCAGACGCTTTTATCCAAAGCGACTTATAATTACATGCTACTATTACAAGGAGCAGATAGGGATTAGGCATCTTGCTCAAGGATGCCTACAGGTAGGCCAACTCTGGGGCTCGGCTGGGAGTCCAACACCTAGACCACTAGACCACTTAGCTTCAGTACTAACTAACTAACTAACTTAGTTAGTACTGAGTTAGTTAATACTGAAACTAACTAACTAAGTTAGTTAGTACTGAGTTAGTTAATACTGAAACTAACTAACTAAGTTAGTTAGTACTGAAGCTGTTATTACTCAGTAGTTTTCAAGCCTGTATTTCCCACCTCTAAGTGTATGTCATAGGAAAAGGCCTGCAAGCGAGTGTGTATGCATGCGTGTGACGTCCTGTGGTGTGTGTGTGTGTGTGTCAGACTCGTCTGTGGGTCCAGCTAATGAAGGAGCTGAGGCAGGGAGTGAAGCTGAAGAAGGTCCAGGAACAGCCATTCAACACCCTGCCCACAGAGTTCAGCCTCACACCCTTTGAGATGCTCATGCAGGACATCCGAGCCCGCCGCTTTCAGCTCCGCAAGGTCATGGTGAGGACAACCATAACCGTAGCCTACTGTTCTTGTTATTATTGTTTTTATTATAATTATCGTGTTTTTAATTAATGATAAAACTATACTCGATAGAATGCAATTTGATTTCAGGGAGGGTTGCTGAATTTCGTTTCGTGGCCTTGGGCTCATGAATAATATTTGTTTTGCTAACTGGTTTATTTTTGTTAATTGTTGTTGTTTTTAATCATTATATTTTAAGTGTGGCTGAAATTAAGTGCAATGTAGGAGAATTGATACTACTAGGCCATCCCGCCCTCTGGATATCAGTGAATATCTGATACTACGTAATCTTAGGCAGGTTAACAACACTGAGTGTTCTTCCATAGGTGGATGGTGACATCCCTACCACGGTGAAGAGAAATGCCCACGAAATCATCCTGGACTTCATAAGATCCAGACCTCCATTAAAACCAGTATGTGGCTATGGTTTGTTGTTAAAAGTTTTATAAACTTCTTTACATCTGGCCGGGGTGGGTTGTGTTGCTATGTGTTATGCTAATAGCTAATAGCTAATAGCTAATAACTATTGGCTATTGTAGTAACAAAGTAAATTCCCTTGAGACGTCTTGCCCTAACTTACTGTTCCAGAAGAAAATACATCAACAGAAAACCATTTCATGGGGATTTAATTGACCATGTTCTAATTATGATCTATCAACCTATTTTAATTTTGTTATTTGTTATTTCTTTTATTTCTTGCTATATTTTCACCGTAGTTACCTTACTTACATAATTTTTCTGCAATTTGTGTTAGTCACATAATTTCTCGCCGTATTTTGGAATATTAGGTGGTGAAATATCCTGGATATGTCGGGCAGTTATTATATTAATTTTAAGATGATTGTAATAATATCATGCTTTTGTGATCTCTGTAGTGTTATTGGTCTGTATTATTGTACTCATCTATGCCCAGAATTCACTCGGGCTCCTCTTCCTCCAGGTGTCAGAGCGGAGCCTCCCCCCACCTCCTCCAGAGGAGCAGTCACTCCACGAGCGCATCCTGCAGGGGATCAGACAGGAGAGGAAGCTTAAGCCTGTGGCTCCTCCCAGTAGACGTAAGCAACTCGTGATGCCTCTGTGGCGGAGTGAAACTATGGCCGGTGTCTCTAACACTGAGGGCGCTGCCTCTCAGAACATAGGAGAAAAATAAAAACTGCTTTACGCAATTAAAGTAACTAAACGTTTTTTTTGTTTGTTATTTTGGATAGAAACATAAAATAAGCCATAGCAGAAATATAAACGTAATCGTAAGGCAACCCTAAGAGTTTACATTACCACATATTTTTCTAGCATGATGAAGACTATGTGATCTATAGCTTACTGTAGCCTGTAAGGCTCAAGTAGTCGAGTGAGCATTTCCAGACCAGTAGTGTGCATTTATAGCTCTAATACATGTGGAGGTGATATTGTATTACACATATATTTATTAGTTTTTTGTTTTGTTTTTTATAGCTCATGGTCAGGACCACAGGTTAGGCTACATGCGCACCAAAATAACATCACCCTAACTTAATTTTAATGAATTGAATAAAGCCTCTCTACGATACACAAAAACCAATGTGAGGTATGTAGCCTTTATTAAGTGATAGTTACGGTACATTTGACAATCGTAGTTACGTCACACAATCAGGAACATTTGATTATTATCTTATTCTAATATGAGTAAAAATATATAAATAAATACTAAGCTAGATCCTATTATACTATTACTGCAAATCATATTTTAACAGTCATTATCTGCTTCTCATCGCAGCATTCGGCTCTCTGCCCTGTCTGGCTCAGGCCTTCCCTTGTGACGCCAAGTCGACCTCGTGCATCGACCTGTCTGTCTCCGAGTCCGGCTCTCGGCCTCCCTCCCGCCCCCGGATCCTGCTCAAAGCTCCGACTCTCGCTGAGATGGAGGAGATGAACATATCTGAGGTGAGCGCATTGACAGGTGGGAAATAAAGAACGAAAAAAAAGTCTTGTGTCATGAGTTAAAAGTATCTTCATCTTATTAGCTTCCTTACCATAATATAAATCTACTTGCTGGTGAAAAGTCTCTGTTGGTTTTATTCCTAACTTAACTTGGTCTGGAAAATCCAAATGTTTAATTTGGGGTCTGTTTAATTTGAGATATACTGTACTTTATTTCCATTTTTAATCTGGAATGTATATATATCTTAATTATAATATATCTTCCCTTTCTGCATCTCCTCTTCTCTTCTCCTTTTTTCCCTGCAGGAGGAGGAGTCCCCAGATGGCAGGGAGCACCTGCGGAGAGCCGAGAGCTCCCCGACCCCTCTGAAGCGTGACCGCTCCTTCTCAGAGCACGACCTGGATGAGCTCCGCAGGGAGGTGCTCCCATCGCTGTCTGGGTCCTCCCAGGTGGACGGAGTCGTTAGGCTCAGAGGCGAGAGGCTGCGGTCGCGCACCCTGACAGGTGCCGGGCCCCCACTAACACACAGAGGTCAGCAGCTATTATCATTGTTACATTATCAATTTGTTAGCATAGTCTATGGGAAGACCTCTGTGACCTATTTGAAATAGTTTCGGACTGTAGAGGTCTATGACTTTTCAGATAAGAGCCAGTCTGCTGTGGCATACACAGACAACGCTTGTTAACAGAAGAAGAAAAAAAACATTGTAGCTTTTGGTCATTTTATAGATCATGTTGACAATATGTTGGGCATATCCTTTAACCTTCAGTTAATTCATTACGTTATGTTATGCTTTTTTGTTAATTGTTGAATGTTGAGTGTGATTTATGATATCCTCATAAATCAACAACTATATAAACAACACGTAAAATAGCCTATTTTTGGCTACCTTTACCCATGCAGCTCTTTGCTGCATCACAGGGAGGCCCCATAACACAGTGTAAACCGCTCTACAGATAGACAGCTTTTTCCCACACACTAGACTGAGAACATCATATTTTCTCCATTCTATCCCCTTCCCCTTCAGGATATTGATTGCAATTTTAACTCTTGTCCTCTAGAGGGAGACACAAAGTAAGCCCTCACCAATTAAATATTACATATTTTGTATTGAAAATGTGTGATATTTGAGGCTACCTCTTAGCCTTGAGGCAGTCTTAGATCACATTACTTCCAATAAAAGAGTCAAAGAGTCAGAAGAATAATGTATTACGCATCTTGTGTAAACAGCTTAGAGCTTTTAGCATCAGACAGATGGGATGGGATGAATTGTGAGCCTTAGATTCTTAAAGCGATAAAAATGCTGATAAATGACTTGGGGATACGGTATAATTGCTTAGCATCCTGTGCTTTACACAGGATGCTAAGATGTCTTTGTGAAGGCTAGCATTACATGTGTACGCGATTATTCCTGCCATGTTCTGGGATCATTTGGGCAAAATGATCATAAGTTCATGACCCAGTAATCCTTTTGTTGATGAAAGGCCTGCAGAGAGGGCCAAACAATGGCTGGATTATTCTGTAATTCCCAACCCTGCCAACAGAGGGCTCTCAGACTAATCCTAAGAGGCCTCACTGACATCAACAGCTGATCCAAATTATATTTACCAGCCAGCCCTCCCTGGACTGTTTGCTCTCCATTAGGGCTGAATTGACACCTTCCATTTGCAGGATTGTGAACATAGACCCAATCTCGGCTGGGTGTGTGGTCTTTAAACCGTTACATCATTTATACCCCCCCACCAAAACACACTGACACATACAGTGGGTGGCTGGTTAAATGTTCCCGACCTCCACCCGAGCTCGTCTTTAGAAGCAAGTAGAAAGCAGGCGCCTTGCTGTGACCTCAGATGCACACGGAGCAGAAAGAGCCACGGTGGCTCACTAACACCAGATTAATAATAGACGGCAGCATATTAATGTCGAGGGCTGAGTTGGGGATAAACAGATTGTCATGTGTTATGCATGACTTCCTCATCAGCCCTCCTCTCGTTTAATGTCACTCTCTCTTTCCCTTTTTTCCTCACTTATCACGTCGTCTGTACTTACTGTGCATAGCACATATTACCTGTATCTACAATAAAAAACTATACAAACAGGTAAACAAAATATTAAAGGAAGGAAGAAGAAAAGAGAGAACTTTATTAATTATTGACGGGACATTAGCAATACACAGTACATACTCATATTCATAATAACAACATGCTTCCGTGCATTCACGCACAAAGGGATACTGAACTTTTGTTAAACCCTCGACACTGTAGCTTTCCCAATATTAAGGCCTGATGTTTGGCGTGTAATAATCCTTCGTTATCAGTGCGTGATGGACTAGAAACTAGGGAGGAGTTTGCACAATATCCTTTTTGAAGGGTTTAAGATATACTGTGTTTCCATCTTGGAAATATACCATAAATTATACTAGTAAAGACGGTTATCACATTTGCAGACACGTTATTACGTATTTGTATATTTTTACCTATTACATGCCAAACATTAGCATTAGGACCTAATAGGTGAGGGTTGAGGGTTTAACCAAAGTTGAGTATCCCTTTAGCTTTGTCTCATCCACTGTTTGCTCCCGTTCTCAACATGTCCCAACATGTATCCATCTCCTTGTCCAGCGTCACTCCCAGTGGACAGCTGGATGCCCCAGTCTCCGGCCCGTCTGTCCCTGAGTTCTGTGGATGAGATAACGGAGAGTTCAGAGGCAACTTCCAAAATCCTAGACGACAGTAGACACCAGTGGATGGTAAGAGGATAACAGAAGCAGAGAGAACTAGATGATGGAACTTGCTGTATCTTGGTTGTTTATCGTCTATGGTTAAAGGGATAGTTGTTTCCTGCTCATCTGTGATGTTGAGCAAATAGTAGTTTTCCAGAATATGAGGCTCAACCTCTTTCAGCATAAACACACATATGTATAGTGTATTTCACTGTATACTCATTTCCTTTCAGTATTGCTTTTTAATAAACTCTTTCAGTTGAAGTCACATTCTATCATGACCATTTTTAATTAAACTGAATTTAACTAAACATACCCGTCATCCTGCACAAACATAATGTTATTTGAAGGGACTACTGAAACTCATTTTAACTTCTTCCTCTTCTAGAAAAAGTTTAACCAATATATTTTGCCATGTAAACAACAAACTGTTAACTGTTTCTTGACCCTATAGGTGAGACATTGGTCAGTCTTGTGTCGCTTACAATGGCTAATATTGTGACTTCCTCTGTGTTGGCCATGTTCAGGAGGAGTTCAGCCACCCTGTAGAGAGTCTGGCCTTAACGGTGGATGAGGTCATCCATGTGCGTCGCGTTCTGGTTAAAGCTGAGATGGAGAAATTCATTCAGAACAAAGAGCTCTACAATAACCTGAGAAGAGGCAAGGTAAAAAACTCACCAACTGTGTCTGTGTCTTTTGATTGACCCTGCATTAACTTGTCTGTCTGTATCTATATATACTGCATATAGGTTTGCTGTTGCTGTAGAGTGAAGTTTCCTCTCTTCTCCTGGCCATCAACCTGCTTACTGTGTAAAAGGTGCCAGACAATACTTCAGTATTTATATAAATTAAAGGTCCCCTATTGTAAAATTCACGTTTCCAGATGTGTGGTCAGCTGTGTTCTCTGAGGGGACCTGAAAGGGCTGGACTATTTTTGAAATCTGTCGAACATGTCATTTAGCAGAATTCCTCTCTCAAAATATAATTATGAACAACAAGCCAGTAAATTTTGGCCCCAGGTGTGATATAATTTTTGCATTGTAACTAATCATCCCTCATATCCTGCCACTCCCAGTAAGAAAGCTAATCAAGTTGGGGCATGTTTGAAAAGTTCAACAGCAGCTTAAACAGAATGTTCAGCTCAGAGGGAGAAAAGTCTGCCCAAAATGACTGTTGGAAATTATATATATGATATAGGGGTCTTTTTACTCAAAAGTTATTTAAAAAATGTTCGTTGGTCAGTTTATCATAATGACGAAACAAAACAATTTCCTCTAAAATCCATAGAGTATAGTATCATAGTTAAAAGATAAATAAAGTACACTTATTTGGTTTTAAGATTAGGTTCTGATTCTGTAGATATCCTGCTCAAAAATGTATCATTTATTAATTTATCAGTTAATTTATATATTCTCTTTCCTGTACAGATCGGTTTGTGGTTCCTGTAGTGCAAAGGTAACATACATCACATTTACAAACTAACATTTTAACCAGCTCTATATTGAGCCGTAGCTTAATATTTTCTGTCACTATTTGTATATTTTTTTGCACTGTGGATAATAATTCATTTGTAAATTTTTGATTTGTTGCCCCAGTCCCCAGCCCATGTGGATGTGTGATACTGTGCTCTCTAGGTTTGAGATTTAGGCTGTTAAGATGTTTGGGTTTCTGTGTTTGAGATGGAGCGGGTGTCGTTTTGTGATGTGATTTGATGTGTATAAGTGGCAGTAGTTCTCAGGCTTTTTGACCCCCAGAATTAAGGGGTTCATAGCTATGAACCTTGGAAACATGATACAAATTTTTAAAAAGACAATAAAAGAGTCATAAAACAGATAATTTGAAATCACCTTTCAGCCCCTTAAAAATTCTACGGTCACCAACCATATTAGTGAGAACCACTGGTATAGTGAATGTTTTTTGTCTATTATGTGACTTTTGACTCTTCTGTGTGTTTTATTTATATTTTGTACAGTATGTGAGCCTGACTTGTAAAGTGTGTGCTGTGATTCTGTTATCACCGGTGATGGTGAAGTATGCGCCTGTGGTTTCTGCCTGTTGGTTCTGTTGTGTTTCTCTTTCACACCTATCAGCTGCTATAACTTGTTTCTAAAAACTGTCATCAGTGCTTGCTCCTAAGTCTCCTGTTCTTGATTTTCCCTTTGACTTTGTGTCTTATATCTATTGCTATCCTGGGAACCAGACGCATTGAGAATTAGTCTGGCGATGCCAGGCTAATCTATTGCTTCTGTCTCTCATCTTTCTGTTGATTTTGTCTTCCTGGCTGCCTGCGTTCCACAGATGAAGATCCCCTCCAAGAAGATGGCTCACATTCCCGTCTACACCGTGGGCTTCCACAGCTCTCCAAAGAGCCACGGGCACAAAAGCCAAGTGTACAAGTGAGTGCATGTGTTCTGCCTGCCTGGCGTCTGGGAGGGAGAGCGAGAGAAAGGTGCCTGTTTAATCCAAGGATGACGCCACGCCTGGGGTTAAGGCCACAGGTTAAATCTGTTTAAGTCTCCTTCGTCCCTCCCCTAGTTCGCCCTAAGTGCTTTGGCTTACGGCAGCCAATGGGGGAAGCAGTTACTCGCCATACACAGCCCAATCATTGTTGTCTACTCTTTAGCCGCGCCCACCTGCCTAGAGCCTGTATCTTTTAGCCTTTTCTTATGTAATGAGTGAAGCCTTGAATCAGCAATTATTATCATACTTACCTGCGCTTATTGTGGCTAGGTTACAAAAAGCGTCTTTAGCACTTTACTTAGTTGTGAACGCCAGTAGTATAGTCTCTATAACTTTAGAATCGTTAGCTTAAATGATGGAAAGAAATCGCCTGATCTTCAATGACTGGGTTGTCAGTGACAGCCAGGATCAGTTTCTCCTCCGCCATTGTTGACAGTGCTGATATCGTATGCCCCGCCCCCACCTCGATTTTAATTGGCCGACGAGAGAAGTGACATTGACGAGCCCAGCGCTGTTCCAAAAGTTGGAATGTTTTCAACTGAAAGCGGAGCAGGAAAAAAAATGCTGAGGGTGTGTGTTTTCTTTTTTGCGCCAAGGACATACAACGACGTCAATGCTGAACTTCATAGAAATTCTATAGAAAATAGACGCTGCCAGCGCAAAGAAACGCATTTGGTGAACACAGGCCCTAAGTGTTACAGAGAGAGTGTGTGTGTGTTGGAGAGAGAGAGAGAGAGAGAGGATGCTGTACTTATCTGCTGGCTGACACCTGTCATGTCGTCGCTCCGGTTTTATACCTGTGAATGTCGTGTTGGTTATTAATCACATGACCTTAATCTTCGTGTTAGCGGCTGTGATGTGTCGTTCTACTACGTTTTTATTGGAGCCAAGAGTTTCGTGTGTATGTCTATCTATCTATATATATATATATATATATATACTGTATATGTATAATTTATATATATGTGTGTGTATTATAGCACATTGGCCTCATGGTGGCGCTATAAGTGTTCAAAATTGATCAAAATTTAAAGGCCCTTGGTCCCTCACCTCACATACAGTTCTGAAATTTGGTACAAAGTTCTCTTTTACAAGATTACAAGATTTGTAATCTTGTAATCTAATTGATCTAATCTAGTCGAATTGATAGATCAGCACAAACTTGACCAGTACCTGTCAACACTGTATAAACCAGGCTAGTATCTCGAACAACATGGGTAAACTCTCAACCTTGAAGTGAACATGGCCTGACACAAATGCATGTGAATCACTCATACATATTCAGATTGTAATGAAACTCAACACACTGTTCAGAACTATAGAACGATTAGTCCAGTTGCCCACACCTGCTTCCGATCCCGAGTCCCCGTGAACCACACCCCCGACAATCTCCCCATACAGACAGCACTAAAAACCACACACCCCTCCACAATAATAATACATTTAATTTAAGCACCAAGCTCTTGACCCTGTTCGACACATCAGGATTTCCTGTTGCGCTAACATCTCTCCGTTTGTCCCAGGTCTCTCCGCAGCCTATCACGGCGCTCGGTGGAGGAGGAGTTTCCTCACCTGTACGCTCACGGCGGCACGCTGCGCGACGTCTGCGCAGATTGCACCAAGTTCGTCGCTGATGTCATTTCCTCCAGTAGGCGGAGCCTGGACCTCCTCAATAACACGCCCACCAGAGAGAACAGAGTGTGTCGGCCCCGCCCACAGAGTCATCCATCCCAGCATTCCCAGTCCCCCCAGCACTCCCAGTATCAACGCCAGCCTCACTCCAATCAGCTTCCTGCATCCGTGATGTCATTCTCGCCTCAGCTGTCCATGCAGAGGAGGAAGAACGATTTGAACCAATAAGACTCCTGTCCTGTGCTGCTTATGGCTACACACACACACACACACACACACACACGGTACCCAGTAACCTCATGATAAGACCTGTCACTCTATTGAAATGCTTAGTAAAAGTTTACCCACCTGTCCATCTCTCCAAAACACACACACACACACACACACACACACACACACACTCACCACTCCACGGGCTGCCTATCGATCCAGATGTAGATAGGACCGGTGGGTTCAGTCTGTGTGTTTGGAGGAGGGGGTCTACTTTCTGCCTTATCACTCTTAAATGTCACTCCACTGAGCTCTCAGCCAGTGCCGGTCAGTGAGCGTGGGAGCAGCAGCGAGGTAGCTTGGTAGGGGGGGCTACAGGGGTGAGAGGAGAGAGGGAGGGAAACAGACTGAGGTTGGTATGGGGGGGACGGGGGGATAGGATGATTGTAATCAGATCTTGCCTAGCTCCCTGCAGGTTGCCTTGTTTTTAAAATGAATGTAAATGTAACCCTTAATCACACGCTGCAAAGCGTCATGTTTGTTTCCGACTCCGCCTAATAAAGATTATTTTGAACCATTTAAGAAACGAGGGGTTTATATTGGGTAGCGGATGATGATGATGATGATGATGATGATGATGATGGTGACACTGTGAATGTAAGCTGCTGCAAGTGAAGAACTCTTTGCTGGACGTCTGCAAACCTCAACTGCAATAAAACCTTAAAGACAAACGCCAACTGTATGCGTTTTACATCCAGCTGAACATGCAGATATGCAGCTGTGTTTCTGTGTGTTGCAGAAT
>JAOEHI010003250.1:0-10915 GCA_025447815.1 Percopsis transmontana
ACACACACACACACACACACACACACACACACACACACACACACACACACACACACACACACACACACACAATCCTTTCATTTTGTTAGAAGTTCCCAGAATCCTCGGCTAATAATTAAATAAAAATGAAAATAGGTTTATGTTGAGAGCCATTTTCACTTTGTAGAAGGATTAGCATGCGCATGCTAATCCATTGTTTTGGGAATTTTGGAAGAACATGCAGACAGACACAACACAAGAAAGGTAAAGTTAATAAACAAATACATATAATAGACGTTATATAAAAGACAATCCGAGCTTAATTCTGTAGTTAGAGGCCAAGTGTAATGAATGATGCTGATAATAGCGTCTTCACAGTGGGCCTGTCTGAGTAATGGAGACAGGACTGACACAAGCAGACCTGCTTTCCTCTGCGCGCCCACTTCCCAACATCCAACCCTTCCATCCCCAGCCCCCTCATCCATTTTTAATAGAATCTATTACTCTCGGATTAGCCGATAAGAGGCGGACTGCTTAAATTCTCTAACAGTCTGCATAATTGGTACCAGAGCACCGCACAAGAGAGACCCAGATTCCTCCCTTGTGCTCTGCTTCGCCTACAGAGAGAGAAAAAAAGGTTGAAGGTGCAGGACATCCAAACAAGCTGGAAGCACTCGGCCCTATTTGAGCACGCTCAGGCCCTGGGGCCTGATAACAACTAACCTCATTTCCATCGAGATTAGCTTTTGTAAAAAAGGTATCAGAACCAATGTTAGGCGGCGCTTTCTACACAATTCATGCTCCAAAATATATATATACACAATAAGTACAATGGCAGAGTAAAATGCCAGCGATAGGTCAGAATGCTATTGCTGGCCTCATTCAACCACAGAAGACTGTAGTACTTATTTATAACAAGGAATACATGAACTGATACCAAGTACATTGGCTTGTTATTTCCTCAATGAACCAGCACATATGAGGTCCAGACCTGTCATTAGTGCTTATTGTGGAAACTTGTAGAAGAATGTCCTGCAAGAAAATGACATATTATAATGTATCTGCTCTCCTCAAATAAAACACACACAACAACAAATCCATTGATTAATTGTTACCAATGAGTACAATGAGTATAAATGTATTGGCATGGTAAAAGTATGTTTTACTATGAGCTATCATAACCAGATTTGTTTAGATTTAGTCTTCAATGAATCAACTATTCAGATGTACAACATAAACCTTGTCTTCTCCGTTTTTTATTCTATCTAATGAATTCCTAACATTTCTATTTTTTGTGTGTGTTTTTTTTTCATTTTTTATTATTATTTTTTAGATCTGTGCTTCAAGCTCTTGAAAAGATAATAATTTTCTTTTAGAAGTGCTACACATCATACATTTTCAGCAAGATTTCATGGACTGGGGCAGAGAGGTTAAAACTCTCTGCCCCCTCTAAAATAAAATAAAAATATAAAAAAGGATTAACTCTAAATTCCATCTGCCTATTTACACAGATCCCAAATAGAAAGTCTTATCTTAGTGAACAGCCTTGATAGAGAGTACCCAAATCTGCCCTGGCACAGAGTCATTGCCAAGGAAAGACCTACATTTTGCATGGAGTGCAGTCTGACATTAAACAACATTAAAAAGGTAAACAGAGTCTTATCTTATCTTTATCCACATACTAGTGTGCACACATAATGAACTATCTAAGAGCACCGTGTCCAACCCTGACTTGAAGCACAAGCGGCAGTGGTTAAAGATGTTTTATCAACACAGATACTCCCTGATACTGTACAGTATGTGTTCAGACTCCAGCCTCATATTGTCAAAGACACGATGGCTTAGAGCAGGGAGTAATTGCTATAGTTGATAAAATTATGCAATTAAGATTTGGTGCCATTATATATTTAACAAAAGAGCAGGGTTAATCATTTGTACTGATATGGGAAGATGTATTCTTGTGTCAAAATGCATCTGAGTTATAAGACAAGTTTGTAACCATGTGATCTGAACTAAAGGTGACCAAAGCAATGTTTTTAAACCAAAAAAAAGGACTTGGTATACATAAAATGAATATTTAAAATCTTAAATATGTTTTAAACCATGAACACAAAGAGATGAAGAGTCAGCTCACTTTGTAGGTACAGAATGAGCTACTTTTAGCGAGTGTACATAGAGGGACCCGTTTCGGGCTTTGCTGAATCAACGCCAGTATATGGCAGGTATAAACTCTAAGAAACACCGTTTTCAGGGGATAAAAGCTTATTGCTACTTTAAAACACTGCTAACCTGAGCTAATGTAATATCAAATTTGAATTAACTACTAACTACCGGGACAGTAAAACAGCTCAACTCCCATAGTATTGAATTCATATACAGGTCAGGCAAACTAGAAGAAGCTTTGTTGGCATTACAAAGAAAAACTGACCATTTAGTTGACCGTTTAGTTTTTGAAATCAAGCATTCAAATACAGAATTAACAATAAAAACACCTTTGTCTTCAAAGATACATCTCTAAGGAACCATTAGGCTACCAACAAACAACTAGTATTGAATAATAAGCCGATCTATTTTAAACAAATGCTTGTCATACGGTATCTAATTCATTTCTTTCTATAACTCTTGATCTTTTAGGAATAATTCTCTTGAGATTTAGCCTAATGCCCAAAATAGAAGCCTTTGACAGCGTATAGTTAGCTATCCCTAAAGCACCGCCTCTGGTTCAGCCTGCCAACCCCCACCCCTATCAGCAAGTCCTCTCCGCAGAGGCAAGGCCGTTCATTAGGCTGTCAAGGGTCACTTCCTTCAAGTCATTAACAATGTTAATAAAACCCTGAACTCATGAGAAAATGTTGAGGAAATGCTCCCTGCAGAGCATTCACATGAGGGATATAACTTTTCCACACCAACTCTCTAACAAGCACTGACCACAAAAAAAAGAACAATTTGAAGAAAAGGGGACTTTGATCTATGGCCTGAAACCAAAATTACATCTGCTCATTAGCTATTGATGCCAAATACTGTAATCTGGTAATGTGCATCAATAATCTAAAGCCCACTATGCTAAAAGCTACAATCTGTTACTTTCCAATTTAGATAATTTGATGACCCCAACACTAAGTAAACCAAACAGTGTATGGACAGAACCTATACCAATGGCGGTGCTTAAGACTGCGGTTTACTTTAAATGAATACGGCAAGCGTGGAAAGGCAAACTTGTGTCCAATACGGTCAGTATACGGTCAGGACAATGTTGGTTTGATGAGAGGAGGCAGCGAACAGAACCATCAGTGAACAAAACAAGGAAGGGACAGCAAATTACAGACCGAAGAGGATTCAGTGTCAATTATTCAGTGACATTGGTCGACAATTTTCAAATGTGAAATTTTCGACCAATTGGTGAGTTCGTACAACATTTGCGCATAGTTGTGTGGCTACATACGGCTGTATGTATGGCTGCGGTCGCACAAAGCCAAAGGCAGCGCTCAAACCCTTGCTGTTCTGAGAAAACACTCAGTGTCCCACCTAGATCACACCAAATCAGAAGAACGTCAGTCGAGTCAAAATAAGAACTGCTCATGGAAAGACCTTTAACAATGGGCAGTAGGTTGAATCATTACAGTGTTATCTTAATCAGCCATTAGCTAACAGCAGTGAAAAGGTTACAGATTGTAGCTTTAGGGTAGTGACTGCGCACCATATGAAGCAAACTAAAGGCTACAGAAATGGCATTTAATCCCCTCCCTGGTGACTTCAGAGGCCCAGTCCTTAACCCCTCCACCCTTAACCTTGCTTCCCTCTGCCACCTCATCCTATTAATATGAAAAGGACAATTAGGCAGATTTCAAAAGATGGCAGGCTGCCTGTAATTACATGCGACGTCCCCTAGCAGATAAAAGGAAGATTACTATGGGTGCAAGAGAGGAATCCCTTAGCAACCGAGGCACTGACATTAAGCTTAGAAGCAGGGTGACTGGGCACTCAGCCTCTTTCTGAAGTCACTCTGCATTTACGTCATGTATGGTTAGCCACACGTTGATCGCACAAAACGCAGCCAATCTCCAACCGTTCTGAAGGTACTTGGAGACATGTGGTCTTACTTGTGGCAGGCACGTTAACATCCGAGCCAAAACAAGTTAAGAAAGACAGGGAACAATGCATGACACTGGGTCAGCCAGGGGAAACGCCACAGTCGTATCTTGCAGGCGGCTTGATAATCCTAATTATGCGTGTGAGAAGAAATCCAAGGCATATTAAGCCATGACATGTGCAAAACATCACGGTCATAGACAAAAGCACATCCCAGCAACCTGAAGCCAACTTGATAGAATAATGAAAGCAGGCCAGCGAGGTCTATGAATAAAGCAGAAAGGAGAACAAATCATCCTGATTAATTACAGTGGGGAAACTCAAAAGCCCTAATGTTTATTTCATGGTATGAATTTATCTGGGGGCTATACACCAAATTATCTGATAAAGGAGAACGGGTAGGAGAGCTGTCCGATTCTGATAGGCTACTGTGTCAAATGGCTTAAGGTAAAGGGATTTGCATATGTTGCTCTTGGCTTTAGTCAAAAAGAATTGCAAATGGGCTGAAGAGCAACACATATGCTGGAGCCTTATTCTCTTTTATGGTCTAGTTCATCTGGGGAACTGTGACATCCCGTCTTTCTGGCCAATAAATGATCTGACACAAGCAGGAAAGCATGCAGGATAGAATTTCACACTTGGTTTATAATCTATACAGCCTTCTCCTGCCACCAGTGTAATGAGGTGTGTGATCCCACCTCCGGCTTAGACAATGGAATTGGAAACTAAAGCCTTCTAAGGCCGCTTTGAAGGACCAATAACATACTTCAAAGCATTTCCTGTAACCACTGCCATCCTGATATTCAAGTCTTCCTTTATTGAGAAGTGTACATCGAAGACAAACATCATGCCCGGACTGCTATAGGCCGACTTGACCCTGATAAAGCCTTTGTCCGAGTTCATATTGAAAACAAATTCAAAGGCCATAAACAACCACAATATATAGTCACCAGTCTTGCCAACATTAGGGTTTAGACTTAAACGAATAGAAGAATTAAAACTAACTAACAGCGACCCTGGACCCAGTGGTATGGTTTAACTATGAAAAACATTTCAAAGCACCCATTATTAACTATTTCTAAAGGATAAACTGACCGCTAACTGGGTCCAAATGGCCGTTTCTCACATTCGGTCATCTAGAGGGTTTTGTCAACGGTCAGTGACAGAAACAGTCCAAAATAGATGTAGACTGAAAGGGCGAGACGCTATATCTATTATTAGACATCTTCAATCTTTGGGGTTTCAATTTAGAAGTCAAACGCAGGACAGCGCGTTATTACATTATATGAATCATTCAATTACTAGGATCAGCCCTAGCTTCTTAAACCACTATTACGTTGATCTATGACACATATGGTTTAATCCAAGCCAATTCACCTGCTGTGAGACTGCAGAGCAAACAAAAAAATCTGTAATGGTTGGATATTCATTAACCAAGTGTTACAGAAACATAAATTATATTAAGTTAAAGAGTAAGATAAGGGGTTCTTACAGGTTTATCGCAACATAAGGCTTGTTTATCTTTGGTTCGCTACGGCTGATTGGTTGTTCTCCAGGTCTGAAAGGCGTTTTTCCTCCGCAAAAGCGACCTCGCCACTATTATCCCGATGAGTGCCGGAGAACTCAATAATATCCATTGATGAAGTCAACTAAGCGAAATGTACTTCCTCGACATGGCGAGCACTCCTATAAGGTGTAATTTAATCTAGTATTGTTTGCTTGCTTGCTATAGCTATTGCTTCCATCTCTTCTCGGACGCCGACTCCACCAGGATACAGTGAGATGTCGGAGTAAAAATAATGGGTTCTCCGCACTATTGAAACGGCGTTCAGACCAAGGTTCAGACCAATCAATCAGAAGATATTTGAATATTCCCACGGTTTGGCCAATCGCTTGAAAGAGAAGGCGGTAGCTGCGATGACGCCGATGGCGTCAGATAAAGCACGTTGTTCGTTCGCGGAAAATATTAAAGGGATAGAACGCTCTATTTGTTGCATATTATACCGTTCATCATGAATCACAACAGTACAAGTGGTTAGAGTAACAACAGAGCACGAGAAAACACTGTTTTTATATTTAGAAATATTTTTCCCTCCGGATGCTAAGACATCCAGCAATGTTGTTCAAAATAATTTAATAATATTTTCATTATTTTTGGAGTGCTCTTTGACATCTTTTGCAACCTTTCCTCGAGTGGTGGTCGCCCAACCGATAACACATCTAATCTAATAACATTTTCTCTGCAGCTGTCAAAATGACTCAAACTGTTATAGGGCTAATGGCGCCACAGCACGGACTGACTGCCTCGGGGCCTGAGTCAATGTACCTGTGCATGTGTGTCTGTACGTGTGTGTGTTTATGTCTAGTGCAATGCTTCTGCAGGTGCCACGCGCTAATGATGCCAAATTCATTTCACGGTTACCCAGCTGCCCCCGCCCTTAATAGATATTCCATACATTTTCACCCTGTCCTTATTTTCCCTTTTCCCCACACTAATTTGCTTTGTTCTGGGTATGCCGTTTCTAGTGTCCCATTCAGTCCTATTAAGCTGTCCTTCACTCAACAAACTATAACAAAATATTACCTCAAACATGTCCTTTTCAGAATGGTGATAGTCGCCCTGCATATACACATGTCTGTAAAAATATATTCATTGTGATATAATAGATAATACATATTATCATATAGCTATAGTAGCCTACATATAATAGATAGGTTAGATATTATTAAGATGTTATTAAACATAGACAGATGCATATGTCTGTGTTATAAGAAACAAAACAGGATTAACAATGGAAAATCTAGCGTCAAAGGCTGATGAAATAAAAGTCTGTTTGGAGACAACTTTCCATTTTAGTTACAGTACAGAAAATCAATATGGTCTCAAACGATATAGCCTACTGTAGATCCAGACAAAAAAATTGGGATGCAATTGTTGTTTGAGCAAATAATATACTAAAAATAATAACACACTTATTCTTTCAGGTGCAGTTTCTTTATATCTCTTCTGTTTTATGTTTTGTGAGAAAGAGATACCAAAGCAAAATACCTTTGATATTATAATAGATTATACATTGTAAATAGGACCAATTCATAATACATAGACTAATACATAGTTTCTTTCTCAATAGGCAGATGCCATTTATGCATGCATTTACATTCATACATTTGTATTGGTATTTTTTAAATGAGTAGGCATATAAATACATAAAGGCATATAATCCTACCTAATCAGTGGCTGTGGCACACAGCAAAACATGCTTCCAGTATCGTGAGAGGGTAATAAACATACATTTTATATTCCTTATGTGTGCTTGTGGGTTTACATACGGTCAAAGAGCGTAATATTAGACATTAGACTAAATGACTTCTCGTTGGATATCACTTTGTAACATCCCGCCACCTGCTGGCCAGGACTTTATACTACAGCCGAAAGGCTATATTACATCTTAATATTCACTATGTGGTGTAAACGTTGTTAGTCTTGCCCTAACTTAGTCTAAAATGATGTTTAACCCTCTATATATGAGTCGATTTGCAGATAATTCAAATCTGTGTTAGCTTAGGCCCACCTTTTTTTCACATTAGGCAACTAGCATATTTCCATTATGACTGTCCCAAATAGACCACGCCTTTGTGGAACAGCCAAGTTGGATCAGGAAGACGCACGCTACACAATGTAGCCTACCGTTAAATGTGTGAGTACTTTTCCCTTGGATTTTATGTCAACTGTAAAACTAAATCTGCGACATTAAATAAGGCAAGTTGTATTTGCCCGAGATGACGTCGCTCTCTTGTGATTTAGGATCTAGCTTAAGCAATAGGCTATAACCTTGCAACGTCAAATCCTCAAAACTCAAAAGATAAGATAATTATTAGACTTGACATTTATGTTTCGATTGGGATGGGGCACCACAAATGATCAGCGAAACCCACAAGCATTTTAAATTGTTATTCTCATAAGTGCGCGGAGACTACTATTTTGGGATGACTACGACGTTATAGCCTAGTACCTATTTGGTAGATAGACGGCGCTCTCCCTGCGTGTCAGCGTGTCAGTGGATGCAGCTGTTAGCATCTAAAATGTATGTCCTTACATTAAAGACATCAAGTAACAAAAAGTTTGTGTATAAGGCTCTATTTTTTTTTTACCAATATGACATCACTAATATTTAGAGGTACTACAGGAAGTTAAATGTTTTTTTCACAGCAATAAACATTGATCATAAAGTGCATAGCAAGCATCCTGCTTTGGTCATATTAATCAGAAAACTGCTGCAAAGTACTTAGTGTAATATGTAGGCTAAACCACATGCCATTATGATATTAAATACCTTTATACTGTACCTATTACCATCCCCACAGTGCACTGCACAAGGCCGTCTACTGATAGTCATGGAGAAAGTTCTGGAAAGACTGCGAAACCTGGATGAATCTCAGCTAAGAACTGCAGTCCTGGGCGCGGGGATTACCTGTGGCCCGATCACCTTCACCACGCGAGTCCTGTTTGAGAAGAAGTTGGCCCGAATCCTGTTGGAGAAGGAGGCAGGCGAGGATGCCCCAGGGCCAAACGGATTATCAGGAGGTGAATGCAAAGATTGTGACCAAATCCCTGAACGGAATCTAACAGTGGAGGACAATGAAAAAGAGAAATGCATTTCCTCACATGAAGAAACGTCGAAGAGCTCGCCAGAATCACAGATTGCGTACTATGGTGTCTGTCCTCAGAGAGATGCTGCTTCTGAAATAGATGGTGAGAATGAAATACATCCATAAACATCTATAAACAGCACTGAAAATGTGCATTTTATTAAAACATTTTCATGAATTTAATTAAAGATAATCAAAGATTAGAAATATTGTCATTTTTTATTATTATTTATTATTATTATTAACGACTCCTGTACAAGCACATAGGGACCTGTTGGACCTGTCTAGAACCCCTGTCCTACCGCATACACGTACCCTTATCTTAGAACAGCACCGATCCTTTTGTGTGGCCTTTTTCTCCAACAGAAAAAATGTATGTTTATGTACACATAAAAAAAGCACTCAAAGCCATGGAGGGGATGAAGGACTCCAGGCTAAAATCTTTCTCAACAAGAAAAGAAGCAGAGGATTATTCTAAAGGAATGCATGAAGACAGACAATCCATTTCAAGCCCTCCAAAAGGACAACTTATCCCGGAGTCAGAAGACCATGTGGGTATGTGTTTATGTAGATACTAATTTTTATTTTATTTTTATCTTAAAGAACTACAAGAGATTTTGGTGAGCTGTAACTGGTGTGCTGCAATTTATAAATGTAATAAACAAATAAATGTCTTTTTACACAAGGCAGCGAACAGGCAAAATAAAAGTTTTAAATTGGTATACATGCTGTTTATGTGCAAAACGTATGTGTGTGTACACTATTGATTCTATTGAACAAATTTCACTGATTTGTTTTTCATCATTGCCATTGTAGGACAATCCCCCACAAAATCGGAGAAGGCCAATGACTATCCCAGTCCCAAAACTCAGGACCTTACAGCCAAGCTGAGGAGGGCCGCGGAAGACGGTGATGAGGTGTTCTTCAAACAGCTGGTGTGGGACAACCCACGTTTCCTAATAGGGTGTGGAGACAACCCGACAGTTGTGCATGTAAGTTCTCTACAACTGAAAGAATAATTTACTGCAACAGTGATTCATTGACTAATTAAAGTCACACTCCTCGATTTAACAGCGCTAGAACCCCAAAACCACTAAAGAGTGGTCAGCTCTAAGGGGAGGGGGAGCGAAGGGGTAAGTCCTAAAGCTCTGTAGGTGGAGGAGCAGAAAGGAGTGCGAGCCCCTCAGCACTCGGTTGTGGGAGGGGCTGGCACTCTTGAGCGAAATCCAAACCAAAAAAGTCTTTTTAATGCTGGTTTCAATTGCAAGTGGCCCTTTAAATTTGGTAATAAAATATTGCATTGATTTATATTGCATTGATTTATGTTCGTCATCATGGTTCACAGCATACAACATCTGAGTGAACACTTTACTAGAATCTTTTATTTATTTAAATTGTATTATCTATATATCTGCACATTTATGTTTATACAATTGCTTATTTCTATATTTATGAACTGCATTTATATAGCGCCTTTCTAACCTCTAGGCCACTCAAAGCGCTGTGGCCTCTCAAAGCGCAAAGATATTTATATATATCTTATATATCTTATGTTTTTATCATGGCTTTGGGTCATAGTTAGTGACTCTCTATTCATGGGTGAAAACGTTTAAGGAATTGCTTAGAATAATGGCCCTTGCTTCTTTTTTATCATTAGCTAGGATGCCGCTACAATATTCTTCACGTAGCAGCCAAAGAAAACCAGCCAGGGATTGTCCGTGTCCTACTGAATACCCTGGAGAACCCAGAGTTCATGAGACGCATGTATCAGGACGACGACGAGGAAACGCTCCATCGCCGCATTCGCTACATCGTAGACCTGTACCTTAATACACCGGATCAGACTGTGAGGCTTGGGGAATGAATAGTTCAATCATAGCCAAGTATAACATTTGCACTGAAAAAGTATTTTTGGTGAAAGTAAATGTAAGTGTGATTTTTTCCATTATTCGTGTAGAGCAACGACACTCCACTCCATTTGGCCTGTAAATTTGGTTTTCCAGAGGTGGTCGACATACTGTGCTCCCATCCCATTACAAACAAACATCGAAAGAACAAATTCAGCCAGAAGCCCTCCGATGTAAGTGTGCCGACTGTGCAGGTTCCTATATCATTAGGTGATATACACTCACCTAAAGGATTATTAGGAACACCTGTTCAATTTCTCATGAATGCAATTATCTAATCAACCATTCAC
>JAOEHI010003251.1:0-10915 GCA_025447815.1 Percopsis transmontana
ACGTTGTGTGTTTCTTTATTAAAACTCGCAGTATGAGTACCCTCCTCTCCTGTTGTCTTGCGTCGTCCTCTGGCTTGTGCTTACACTCGCCATCCCACTATCCACAACGTTACAATGGCAATAGGCTCGCAATAAGCTAATTTAACTCTGTCCCAGAAACAAAAAACAACTGATTATTTAATAGTTATATAGTTACAGTTATAAATATTAACTGTGCATTAACATTTGCAGAAAACACTTGCAGAAATGTTGTAGAGGTGGTGTTTTTTGTTTAAATAAAAAAATCTATATATTGATATATATTGTATTCAATATACAGTATATGTATATATTGATTTATATATTTAATTCTAATTATATGAATTGCCGTTAATCAAAATTACAATATTAAGCAACCACACGAGGTCAACCACGATACTTTATTGATATTCTTTAAAATGTCGAAGGCTCCTGAAAAGGTACCCTTATAATTAAAATACATTGAGCCAGAATTAGCTGCCGCCTAAATGACAATATGTTTGAAATTCAGGGTGCCTATACAATTCGGGAAATAAACATTTTTTCATGGAATTTCCTTGCTGTATCCTTCCAGAGTTCACTTGGTACTGTCATGCACTCTGCCCTCATGTGCTTCCAGATTACGTCATGAGTCCTTCACCATATTGGATACTGTGGCCACACCAAGATGAAAGCTGAAGGGGATGGTAGTGAAAGAGTCTCAATTTTTGAGGAATTTTAATAAATAAATACTTTTTTTGTTTAACAATAATAGTAAATCATTGTCACTTTATGATGTTGAATCCATCACCGCAAAAAATCCTTGTAGATATTGCTGAGGACTTTAAAATGTCTGTCTGGAATAACCAAGGCGCAGGGACATATTTTGGTGGTTCAAAACCTTTTAAAAGCAACCGCCAAAACAGGGGGTGGGGGCTTAGTGAGGAGTCATTTTTGACTGGTCAAGTGCAACACCTATCCTGAAATATATTGCCTCCTACCTCATAGTTGATCTGTTTGTGTGTGTATTTCTTATTCGCACACATACACACACACACGTTCACAACTTTATTTATCTATATCTATGCTGGTTCGATTGTCCTCCATCAATGCCCCCCGACCCCCCTTATAATGCAGTCTCATTTGATTAAAGCACGCCATATCTCCATTGCCAGGTTAGAATCGTTTAGCCTAATGGCTGTGTGTGTGTGTGAGAGAGAGAGTATGTGTGTTTGTCACCAGTTAGGTGATGGCACATGGATAGAAATCCTATGTTCTAGTATGCACACACACAGATAAAACAAAAACAACATAGAACCATATTAGTGATTCTGTTCAGTTAGTTTGCGTGCACACAAACACGCACACACACACACACACACACACACACACACACACACACACACACACACACACACATTATGTAGGTGAGAATGTGGCCTCATTATTATTGATGATATCTTATTTGAGCAGTGGTGTGCCTTAAGGCCCTTCCACAATAAGCTATTCATAAGTTATGAAATCATTTACCCCTTTTATACAAAAACATTTATTATAGTTTAACAATTAAACATCACACAATGCATACATAATTTGAAGTACATGTAAGCTTCAAATCTTCTCGCTGCTTGTCACATCAGGGGAAAGGCGCTGTCTTTGTTAGTGTTAGGGCTATGAAGGGTTTTGTAGTGGTTTAATATTGGCAAAGTGAAGTGTTTTTTGAAAGTTCTTTTCAGTTGCCACACTTGGCTCACACTGGTTAAATTTTAACCAGTGTGACCTACCATTACAACTATTTATGGGGAGCCCAGCATGTTCTCATGCACACACACACGTGCTAGCACATACACGTGCACATACAAACAGAGGCACTGGTGAATGAGTGGATACAGTGTGTGTGTGTGTGTGCGCGCGCTCGCGTGTGTGTGTGTGAGGGTGTCCTCAGCGTGTCTTCCTTCTCGCAGCGGTGCCGGCGGTGTCAGTGTCTTTGTGCTGGGGTCTGATTGAATCGGGCACACAGGCAGATTTACATATGTTTGCCATTGTTACGGGGGTTAGTGGATATCATGTAGCAGGCCTGGAGGGAGCCGGCAGCCAGTGCACCAAGCATACACTCTGTATCACAATTCTGAGAGAGAGAGATTGGGAAAACACATATTTAGTGCGTTCTCTCTCTCTCTCTCTCTCTCTCTCTCTCTCTCTCTCTCTCTCTCTCTCTCTCATTCTTTGTCTATCACATTTTCGCTTTCTTGTTCTGTATCCATCACTGCACACCCACACACACCCACACACACACACCCACACACACACACACAAGCACACACACACACATAGGGCCAGTCGGCGGAGTGTCCCCGTTTGGCCAGTGAGGGGGGAGGAGTGTCGGCCAATCTCTGCTCAGTCAAGTGTTAAATTAGATTCCCCTGCCTCTCTGTCAGAGCTGTGTGTGTGTGTGTGTGTGTGTGTGTGTGTGTGTGTGTGTGTGTGTGTGTGTGTGTGTGTATAGATATTGGTGGTACTAGAGCAGTCTTAAGTAAAGTGGGAAAGCGGATCTGTCCTGTTAAACACTTGGTGTTCCTAATCTCTTATTCAGTCTTAAAACAATAACCCTGGTCATTCAAAGGCACTCAGCAGCTATACAAAGACACACACACACATGCACGTCTACAAACATGCCTGGTTCTTGCATCAGTTCAGTAATGTTTGTATAGCAGTGAAGAACAACCTTGTTAGAATATACCACCCCCCCCCCCACACACACACATTCACTCGCTTAGTTCTTTCTCTTTCTCTCTTTCTCTCTTTCTCTCTTTCTCTCTTTCTCGTTTGCTCTACGTCCCTTCATTCCTCCCGTTTTCATTTAACCGCTCATTTCCGCATAATTAGAGCAAATGGAGAATTAGCGTCTTTTCGGCAAGGGAGGGCTTAATTTCATGACTGTATTATGCCATGAACAGATGGAGGCCATTTTACACTGCATAATATATTATAACACAGTATATTTCTGATCTAATGTTATTATTTAATGATTACAACACCACTGGGGTGGGCAAGCCTGATAATAGATGTATTTTGTGTGTTTGTGTGTGTGCGCATGAGTATGTTGCCGCTTTCTACGTGCAGTTGAACCTTTATACAGCAGCTACAAGAATATAGTTCATAAAGTCACATACATTAAAGCACTTGCTTGTGCGTTTGGGCTGGGGCAGGATGGCTAATCAATGCCTGTGTGTTGTTGTGTTGTATGCTTGTGTCTGTGTGTGTGTGTATGTATGTATACAGTAGCCTCGCTAGCGAAGGACACAGACTTTTGAAAACAAGACAGCCTAATGGTGCCTGAATAAAATAATACTCCGGCTGACAGGTGGGCAGACAGCACTAATTAATAAACATTATTAAAAGCTATTGTCCTTGCGACAAAACTAATGAGATGGTGGAGTCATGGAGCGTTCAGGTAGGGGAGAGAGGATGAACGAGAGTTAAGTTGTTTTGACAAGAGGTACATTTTTTTTTAAAGTGATATATTGATGTCAAGAGGGGAGAAGAACTTGTCTACTTTCTCTGCTGGAGGCCTTCCATCACACAAACCTCTTCTCCCTCTCTCTCTCTCTCTTTCTCTCTCTCTCTCTCTCTCTGGACGAGACAGTAAACTGTTAAAGCTAATTCAAATAAAACTGGCAAGGCCACAGCAGATTCTTTCTCTTTACAGACAAAATGTCTGCAGCGTTTTGGTCGAACCAGTTTTCCTCCCCTCCTCTCCATCTCTCTCTTCTCCAATCTTCTTTCAGTTGTGTCTAAACATAAATAATAACCACACACACACACACACAAATACAAAAGTTTATACTGTGTTAGTGTAGTCTAGCAGAAAGCGTGTGTTTGTGTCTGCCCTTTCTGCACTGCAATTATGTAATGTAATCTATATGTGCTGCAGACAATATTAATAAGGCTTTACATCAAGTGATCACTGCTTTCTCACCCTCTGACCCCTATACTGTCCACATACACACACATATAGATGAACACCAGTCCTCAGTGGTGGGCTTATTAAGGAGATGTGAACACACAACAGGGAGCTGCAGTGAGGTTACTCTCTTTAATGTGTTGAAATGTAGAGAGCACATCTCCCCTAGGCAGTCTACTGGTTGTTTAAGTGTGTGTGTGTGTGTGTGTGTGTGTGTGTGTGTGTGTGTGTTTTGCAGGCTCTCTGGTGGATTGACCGTGCCGTAGTTTTGTCTCGAGCTCCCAATCTTCATTAGCTGTCTCTGTCAACCAGGACAGTAAAGTACTGCTGAAAGCAAACACACACACACACACTTGGGACAGCTACATACCCGCCTTCCCTGGTACTATCCCTGAACGCATGTCAGCGCGAAGGTGTGTGTGTGTTTTTGTGTTACAGTACTCATTTTGCATTACAATCCCCACTCTCCCATTCATGTCAACCATGTGTCTTTTACTGACAATTCTCACACACACACACACACACACACACACACACACACCTCTAGCCGTGGAGCCTTGCAGATCGCCGTGGTAATGGCCTATATGGGTGGAGAACAGCCCTGGGCTATGGAAACTGGCTGCAGAGATGGTGATCGATATCAGAAACACCCCTGCTGTGTATGTGTGTGTGTGTGTGTGTGTGTGTGTGTGCTCATGATTGTGTGTGTGTGAGATTTTTAATTACCTTGCAACCAGCAGGTTTTGTTTTGTTTTGTTTTTAACCCCCTGCATGCACACAATGCCAGTCAATACACACACACACACACTCACACACACACACACACACATGCCCATTGGCTTAGTTGAGAATGTGAGGGCAAGCTGTGTGTAACTTTTTTGGATTTTCCATTTCATGAAGACAAATGATACCCCCCCTCCCCTCCCCCCACGAGCTTGTGGTTTCTCTGTATTTCAACAGCCTAGTCTGTTACCGTCAACGCACTTATGAGTGTGGCTGTATGTCTATGATGGGGTAGTGTGCGCACGGCCTGCGTGCACGTGCTTCCGGCTTCAATTTTGCCGGGGAGACCCTCGAGCCGGGTGAACACGGCGTCGCTCCAATGAACCGCAGGCGAATCAGGGAGGAAGCGTGGAGAGCACAGTGAGAGGAGAGAGAGAGAGAGAGATATGGGGGAGGGCGGAGGAGGTGTGGATGGTATGATTTAGCTGATAGGAGAAATCATTTACCAGCGCAATTTGTCGACAAGGATCTGGGGACGTCTGGGTGTGTCAGCAACCTCCGTCACCGTGATGGACGATTGAGCCTCACTGACTCCCAGTCGCTCTCTCTCTCTCTCTCTCTCTCTCTCTCCCTCCCTATCTTCTTATCCATCCATCTCCTTCTCCTGCTTCGTTCTTCTTTTCCCACACAAACCCCAGCAGAGCAAAGTGTGTGTGTCTGTGTGTGTGTGTGTGTGTGTGTGTGCGTGTGTGTGTGTGTGTGAGTGATGTGTATTACATATCACTTCCTGATTTAAGCGTATTAAAAAGAAAATGTGCAGTTGAGTTGATTCCCCTGCTATTCTAATTTACACAGCTGGGGGGCATTATTTAACCAAAACCTGAAAGATCTTTTTCTGTGTGTGTGCATTCCATTGTGTATTTGGAAGCTGGTGTGTGTGCATCCTGGTGTGTATTAACCAGAAAAGACTGTTGATCAGTTGAGCTCCTCATCGATGCTGCAAAGCAGAGACCCATTGATAAAGATCGTTGCTTTAGTGAAGCGAGACCCTCCCCCACCTCCCGCCTAAACACACACCCTCTGGAAATACTCTAGAAGTACTGTACTGTAGCTACTGATATTAATCGAATCAGAGAGTATATTACAAAATCATTAAGAAACCTTTAACTCTTGTTTAATCATTTAGTGTTAATCCACACACACACTTGAACAGCACACAGAGAGCGATGTGCGTGTTTTGAGTTGGACACATTTACATGTCTTGTTGCATTATTGATAAGTCGCAAATTTCATGTTTCTTTGTGTCTGAAGTATAGGGCAACTGAAGTGCATTCTAAATTGTGCGTAACGCCGCATTACCTGGGGAGGGGCCAATTGCCCTCCCTGTCGCCAGGCAAGCCATTGGCAAACCACTTTGGTACACTGCAAGCTATCAATCTTCCTGCATAGGAATAGCAAACTTCAATACCGCTATTGATCTCAGAAACCTTTGGAAATGGCTGAGGTCACAGGCTGTCCACCTTAAAAAGTTGCCTGTGATTGATTTTCCCCCCTTTTTATGCTTTCTAAAGCTGCTTTCTGTTGAGTTTTGGGAACACTGCAGCAGAAATAAGCCCAGTGCTAATTTGTCACGTGAAATTATAATTGGTTTGTCAAACGCAGCGATTATCTGACATCTGTGATGTGAATCAGATAGACCTGTGGTTTGAACTTTTTGAATTTTGAGTACTGACACCTTCTTCGTGAATGTCTCTTTAAGGGTACCTCAGCCAAACATAGCTCCGCCCTACTCAACCCACCTGTTGGGGGCACAGGAGGTTCATATATTATAGCTTAGTACTGTAGGAACGGCACCATCTAGAGGTCAATTTTTCGCAGATGGCACATTAGGGCACAGTAATGTTGTTTAAACACATGGGAAAATAATTATCTGGCACTGATCTGAATCAGTCACGTGTTTGACCTGTAGGTAGTGCTGTTACTTCTGATTTTAGTATTTACATTTTAACATCTCTGTGTCGGCAAAGATACAGTAGAAGAATAATGACTAACCTCCCGGTGGTTGTCTTTCTGTTCGTGTGTGTGTGTTGTCACCAGGGTAACCAAGAGGCCCCAGCACCCCCTGAAGCCATGGCCCAGCCCTACCCCTCGGCGCAGTACCCCCCTCCCCCGCAGAATGGCATCCCAGCAGAGTACGGTGCCCCCCATGCCCATCCACCTGCCAACTACACGGGGCAGAACACGGTGGCCGAGCATGCCCTGACGCTGTACACCACCACACACACGCAGAGCGACCAGCCTGGCAACGACAGCAACACCCCCGCCCTCACCAGCAGCACGCTAACGGTGAGAACACACACCCACATGAATACAGCATACAGAAACACACACTAATACATGCATGTGAACACACTCTTACACAAACATGCGCATAAGCACACATGCGTGCACACGCAGATACAGTGTCTGTGTGTGCCTAAACACACATACTCAAACACTCGTGCATACACACGAACACACAACTAGACAGTGGCAGGATAGTCTAGTGGTCTAGGTGTTGGACTCCCAGCCAGAAGGTTGTGGGTTCAATCCCCAGAGTTGGCCTACCTGTAAGCATCCTTGAGCAAGATGCCTAACCCCCATCTGCTCCATGTAATAGCACCATGTAATTGTAAGTCGCTTTGGATAAAAGCGTCTGCTAAATTGTAAATTAGACATGCACAAACTTACAATGCGTCAAGCGTACATTTTACCTCAATTTACCCACAAATGAGCAGAGGAAGAGATGGAGAGTAAAAGACGAGCGAGAGAAGAAGAAGAAAAGAGGCGTTGAGGCATCCTCCTGGATAAATCTTCTCCTCTGCCATCTTTTCAATTTGGGTCTAAATTTAATTTGTATCTCTCCTCCTGTCTGGACACATCGGCTGTCAGGCCAGACCCCAGCTTAATGGAGGGAGAGACAGACACACAGACACACAGACAACTGCCTGCACGTCAGACCAGACCAACTGGCAACCGCCTGCATGTCAGAGAGAAATAGAAGTGCTGTAGCATTGGTTCCCAAAGTGGGGGCAGGGACCACCAGACTGATAGTGAGATGTCGTTAATAATGTTTATATTTATTTCAACTATTTATTTATTTATGCAGAGATGTTTCATGGCTCTTTAAAAATGTTTTGAAGTGGAGAGGAAACTACTAACTAGCTAGCTACTGTGCCCTCTGTTTATTCATATTTTCTGTTGCCATAGTGGCCGCAACCTTAAAGTCGAAAGCTCAATGAATTTCCCGCTCAGAATTCTGAGGTGGATGGGGATCTTTTTTTCCAGATTTTGTGGTGCTTGTCTTTATACGAGTTTTGAGTTGTTTTAAATCCACAATGAATCTGTGGCTTCCCACTGTCACAGATCATATTTATTCATGTGATATATGTGTTGAGCAGCCACCATTCAACCAAGTCGTGTTTACCTTTTAACATTATGTGCGTAGAGACATTGATGGTTCAGGCAGAGAGCCTGGTGGTTTGGCGGTGGTCTTTTGGACTAGGTCCACTGCGAGGCTTGACACTTAAACCTCGCCCAGCTTGTCTTTCACTTTCTCCGCCCCCCAACCTCCCTCTCTGTTTCTGTCTGAAGGCTCCTTATACAGCGGTTCACACAGCATAAAAGACTTAAAAGAGAGACAGCCCAAACGCACAAAGACACCAGAAACAGCTTTCAATTCGGAGACTTGAGTCACTGAGTGAGAGACACACAGTCATACTGAGCAAGAGGGAGATAGAGAGAGAGAGAAACAGAGGCTGGGACAGTGAATGAAGAACAGATAACAGACGGAAGGTGTGTTTTTCAGAGGGCTGTCGCGGAGGGAAGCTTCTACTCTCGCACGCCAGCGTGCAAGCACACGTGCACACATAGAGCCGGGACAAATTGGTAGCTGAATACCACTCATAAATGAGCAATATTTCAGCTGTATTTCAGTGCATATTTCACCTCTGCACAACACACAGATGCCTACAGAGGCCCTGCTTAGGACACCGGTAGTTATTAACTCCATAGCCATGTGTCATCGCTGGTTGAGGAGCCTTCAAACTGTCATGGCCAATAAGATTGGACCGTGGCATGGAAAGCAACGTGGCGCTGCCTGAGACAGTGATGGGGAGCTGGAGAGAGAGAGAGCGCGAGACGCGGTAGAGTCAGCATAACGGGGAGTTAGTTTTAGACTCGCTACGGAGGGTTTGTCACAGCCTGTAACTGCTTCTGTCAGGAGAGTTGGAGACGTTTCTGTGTGACCTGAAAGTTTTACTGCGGCGCTGTCAGGGGAGGAAAATAGCATTTTTTAACCTAGCTTTAACCTAGCTCCACTGTTCTCTACACACAGAGCCTGTTCTGCCGTGAGAATAGCTTTACTCCTTTATGACTCAAGTCACAGCAGAATTGGCAGAATTGGCAGAATTGAGATGCCGGTGACCAAATACTCGCTTTTAAATTTAAATTTAAAATGGCTAAATGTGACCCAAATAAGCAGGTCAAACACATGCTAATATTTGCAACAGGCAGTTTGGTGTAAATAATTCAGAATTTGGCATATGCTTAATATCTCTCTGTGGTATGTATGGATGATATGCTTACACATTTAATACTGCTGCACATCTGTTAGCTCACAAAGTGTGTGCGTGTGCGTGCGTGTGTGCGGGTGTGCGGGTGTGTGTATAGACAGCGAGGTGATATAATCCCTGTTGGCGGCAGGTCTGTGAGCTCTTATCTTGTGTAATCTACCTGTTTGGAGATGCTACTGTCACAGCTCCGATTACAGGCCCAAGGGGGGTAGGCCATAGACACACTGCTGAGCTCAGCAAATCACACACACACACACACATGCATTAATAACACATCTGTGCAATCTAAATGAGTTTGCAACGAGTGCCAGTGTTTGGGGTTGTGTGTGTGTGTGTTAACTCAGTTAACAAACAAATAAGGCAGGCTCGTTGACTTTGATTAGTTCGCCAAAGCTCCTTTCTCATGCACGTACAACACACGTGCACGCCCACCGTGATGCGTTTCCGTGGTGACAGTAGCAGAAGCCCAGCCTGGTGGTGTATGATAATGTACATGTAATTATTTCCTTGCCCTGCCTCAGCGCTCACACACCAGGGATGAAGCAGACACACAAAGACGGAGAGAGAGCGAGGGAGTTTAGTCATGGCCATAAATCCTCTCCTCGCCTTTCCGTTCTATTCTGTTCTAGTCCGTTTCGTACCGTTTTAATCCTGATGAAAGACCACAGCCTGTTGGAGGTGAACAGGGCTGTTGGGTGAACGCCTCAGACTGGATTAAAGCAAACGACCCAACTGTTTGTTCTTGCTTGCAATGTGCACATTTAAAGCTACAATCTCAAACATGTTCACATAAGTAATAGGTTTTTCAACAATGTCTGTCTGATTGACGAAATCCAATAATGATTCAGCCTGCTGCCTATTCATTAAAGCCTGTCCATTTGACCTTCGGATTATGATTTCATCATATTTTTTAAAAACACTGCAAAGCATGCAGAACTCCTGATATGAATCCCCACCCTGCGCAAATCTTCTTTTTAATTACACCCCCCCCCCCCACACACACACACACACCCCAGCTCCTCTCAGCCCTGCAGACAGATGTGCTGTGTGTTTAGGCTGCACTGCCATTAACATACAATTAACACAAATTAAAAGGCAAAACAGCGCACAGATACCTCTGTCTCTTGCGCGCCTCCTAGCTGTGGGGCAGAGAGACGCAGGTGCATTTACGCCTCCTGGGCCCTTTGGCCGTCTCCCTATATGAGTAATGAGGTGCAGGTCTGGGGCGGTGTTAACCCCTCTCTTCCCAGAGACGGCCCCACATTCCGGGGACATGGGGCAATTACCCCTGTGTCTGAGATCATACATCTGATCCAGGTACCTCTCCTCCTCCGGCTGCACAAGTGTGTGTGTACGTGTGCCCTATCATAGCACACTCCTAATCCCTGCCGTTCTACGGTGACTGATATGACTAATTTGCTGTTAAACACACACACTGTAAACTCTCACATACTGGCGGGTGATTTCTGCTATCCTGCTCAGTGCAGCCCTTGCCTAATCAGCTTGTATGGGTCTTTGTGTGTGTGTGTGTGTGTGTGTGTGTGTGTGTGTGTGTGTGTGTGTGATGTAATGACATTATCTACACTTGTCTAACCTGTCTCTCCATTTTCTGCTGTTC
>JAOEHI010003252.1:0-10914 GCA_025447815.1 Percopsis transmontana
TGTCTCGTGAAACAGTATCATCTCGCCTCTTCAATGATGGTCTTCTATGTGTTTTCCCATCTCCTCTAAGGGAGCTTCTGCTTGTGTCTCGTGAAACAGTATCATCTCGTCTCCTCAATGATGGTCTTCTATGTGTTTTCCCATCTCCTCTCAGGGAGCTTCTGCTTCTGTCTCGTGAAACAGTATCATCTCGCCTCTTCAATGATGGTCTTCTATGTGTTTTCCCACCTCCTCTAAGGGAGCTTCTGCTTGTGTCTTGTGAAACAGTATCATCTTGCTCCCACTTCTTCACTATAATACTTTCATCATTAGAGCTCTCACATAAATACATCTCCTCTCCTCTAAGGGAGCTTCTGCTTGTGTCTCGTGAAACAGTATCATCTTGCCTCTTCAGTGATGGTCTTCTATGTGTTTTCCCCTCTCCTCTAATGGGGCTTCTGCTTCTGTCTCGTGAAACAGTATAATCTTGCCTCTTCAATGATGGTCTTCTATGTGTTTTCCCATCTCCTCTAAGGGAGCTTCTGCTCCTGTTTCGTGAAACAGTATCTTCTTGCTCCCACTTCTTCACTATAATACTTTCATCATCAGAGCTCTCACATAAATACATCTCCTCTCCTCTATGGGAGCTTCTGCTTGTGTCTCGTGAAACAGTGTCATCTTGCCTCCTCAATGATAGTCTTCTATGTGTTTTCCCATCTGCTTTAAGGGGGCTTCTGCTTCTGTCTCGTGAAACAGTATCATCTTGCCTCCTCAATGATAGTCTTCTATGTGTTTTCCCCTCTTCTCTCAAGGGGCTTCTGCTTCTGTCTTGTGAAACAGTATCATCTCGCCTCCTCAATGATGGTCTTCTATGTGTTTTCCCACCTCCTCTAATGGGGCTTCTGCTTCTGTCTCGTGAAACAGTATAATCTCGCCCCTTCAATGATGGTCTTCTATGTGTTTTCCCATCTCCTCTAAGGGAGCTTCTGCTTGTGTCCCGTGAAACAGTATCATCTTGCTCCCACTTCTTCACTATAATACTTTCATCATCAGAGCTCTCACATGAATACATCTCCTGGCTTTGTCGCCAGGACCCTCTCACATGGTTATCTATTGTCCATTCAAGCTGCATTGTTGTACTTCTCATTTGCCTTGGCTACTGAGAAAAAAGTATTTTTGCTTTGAGTGGGTCTTATTTATAGACAATGTATGTGCACCGCCCATTTAGTTTACTGTAATTGGCAACTGAGTCCAACCACGCCTCTGCGACCCTATGACGTTACACGCGACTGTGACGTCATCGACAAATGAGACGAGTTAGAATCGATTATACTGGGCTGCATGAACTAAAAAAATAAACTACTTGTAAGTGACTTAAACATTTAGAATATTTTAGTGTAGACTACAATGCGTGAATACTTAAAACGTTAAAAAAAATGTGAACTAAAATATTCTAAATGATAATTAATTTAGGCACACAATATTTGTAACTTTTTTAAGGAAATCTGACTGGCTATCCCAAACTCGTCATAAGAAATACCAGCACTAGTTTCACTGTCTTGATAATGGAAGGACGAAACTCTGCACTTAAACGCAGAATATTATCGTTTCCCAGCGCCTCGCAAGTCATTAAAAACTTTCGTCCAGTCAAAGTTGTAACAGCCTGTTGTACTCGACCACCAGATGGCGAAATTGCTAGGGTTCCTAAATTAATAAAGTTGTTAGTAGTAGGTGCTATTAGCCTAAGTTACTATGAGAGGTAACGTTAATAGCATCTCTCCGTATTGCTATCTATCTAACAATAATCAAATGCGCACAGAAAATGCTGCCATAATTAACATAGGATTGTAGACATGCATGAATATGTGTACCACAAAATATGTAAAATAATGTTGTTGTTTTTTTAAAATGTACTCAGAAAACGATTGATGCCATGTGGTGAACACTATTCTTGAATATTGAATCTTGAGTCTTGAAATGTCCAGCAAACCTCCACCCAGTATAGAGAAATATAGAAATGTCAGTAGCCTACAGTTAGAATTTGGAATACAATGTCATTTTGATTTTAATTAGAGGGGTGGGGCTGGACCTTCATTGCAGGTGAGTGTGTCTGCATTCCCGGGTTTAAAGAGTTTTCAAAGTCAGGTACGGTAGGAGGGAATTCAATCGCTGTTTTAACTATTTTTGACTTCCCTCGTGATATGGCTCGATTCTCATTGGATTCAAGTCAGAGTCACTTCTTTGATGCATATCTGCCAGATTACATGTGTGTGTCCTGACAGAACTATATAAAATAACTAATCCTGACCCGATCTCCTGTTGTCCGTCTGTGTAGCAAGGTCTGATACAGAGAAAAAGAGTGAGAAAGATATTAAAACATAAGTGTGTTTGTTATAAAAGTAAAATGAAAATCAAATATTTTATTATAATATTCCAAAGTAGATTTTTAATGCAAATAACTGACCTAGTGAAACTATTAATACTATTAGTAATAACTCTAATACTATATTAACTAATAACTACAGTCTTAATAATCAAGGATATCTATCTAAAGGATATCAATCAATCAATCAATCTATCTATCTATCTATCTATCTATCTATCTATCTATCTATATAGATATATATATCTATATATATATCTATATATATATATCAGAATCAGAATCAGAATCAGAAAAAGCTTTATTGCCAAGTATGCTTTTTACACATACAAGGAATTTGTTTTGGTGTTGTTGGTGCATATAAACCTTCTCTAAACATAAGAAAGATAAGAAATCAAGTATTAAAAATATAAACAATATATACACAATATATACACAATATATACACAGTATGTAAAGAAAAGAGACATACCACTGAGTAAGTACAGTCAATGTCAATGTGCAAATGTTCACAGAGGTGGAGTGTGGAGAGTGTCAGGGTGGGTTCCGGGCCTTGTTGATAAGGCTAGTAGCCAATGTGAAAAAACTGTTCTTGTGGCGGGAGGTTTTAGTCCTGATGGACATCAGCCTCCTGCCAGAGGGGAGTGTCTCAAAGTGTTTGTGACCGGGGTGGGAGGGATCAGCCACAATCTTTCCTGCACGCTTCAGAGTCCTGGAGGCGTACAGGTCCTGGAGCGACGGCAGATTGCAGCCAATCACCTTCTCTGCAGACCGAATGACATGCTGCAGTCTGCCCTTGTCCTTGGCAGTGGCAGCAGCGTACCAGATGGTGATGGAGGATGTGAGTATGGACTCAGTGATGGCTGTGTAGAAGTGCACCATCATTGTCTTTGTCAGGTTGAATTTCTTCAGCTGCTGTAGGAAGTACATCCTCTGTTGTGCTTTCTTGATGAGGGAGCTGATGTTCAGCTACCACTTGAGGTCCTGGGAGATGATAGTTCCCAGGAAGCGGAAAGACTCCACAGTATCAATTGTGGAGTCACAGAGGGTGATGGTGGCAGACGAGGCTGAGTTCTTCCTGAAGTCCACAACCATCTCCACTGACTTTAGTGCTTTGAGCTCTAGGTTGTTTTGATTGCACCAGGTCACCAGATGGTCAAGATGGTCACCTGTAGGTGGGAGGTTGACCCACCTACAGGGTGGGTTGAGCTACCTAAATTTATATATCTATATATCTATATATATATCTATCTATATATATATATATATATATATATATGTCTATATATAAATAAATAAAAAGAAACCACATGATTTATATATATATATAGATAGATAGATAGATAGATAGATAGATAGATAGATAGATAGATATAATGTGGCAATATCTATCGTTATTTTAATATATCAATATCAATATATATCTATAGATATAGATATATGTTTGTCCACTTGATTGACATTTAATATAACTAATTCAATAAGCGTCCTGGGGCGGAACACCCCATAACTGGACCAATGGCAGTGGAGCAAGTGGAGGACGCGAACAACCAGGAAGTTATTTGAAGACTAAATGCGCTGGTTTGTTTTGTTTTGACACCTGACCGGAGCCACGATGTGGAGACTTACAATTAAATGCTAAATTAAACCACATTTAAATTTACCGAATAAAAGAATATCGTTTCTTAGGTTTCTGAAACTATGTTTTTCCAGAGTTTCTCCCAGAAATGGATTTGCCTGGTGATTCTGCACATCACACCAGGCACAGTCGTGGCGATGGGTGAAGTTTGAGGCTCCTGTTACATTTACATTTACTCATATAATCCATAAGCATTTATCATGTTTTGATCATTTGTTTTGTTAAAAACATACAGATTTTAATATCGATTGGCTATGATTTGTCAAGCCACTAGAAACCTTACTAAACGAAACTAGGCTATGCTATATAATTTATTCATATTTATGTATTTTTCTATTATTTTCTTTTTTTTGTAGTTTTTGTATTTAATGGGGATATTTTCAGTGAAGTTTGCCATAACCCAAAATCAGCAATGATTGTTTTCTTCCTCTTTCAGAGAAAAGAAATGTCCTTTTCATTATGGCAGACGATTTAAGGACATCGTTGGGTTGCTACGGGGACAAAGTTGTAAAATCACCAAACATAGATCAACTCGCTTCAAAGAGCCAAGTCTTTCTCAATGCATATGCACAGGTGACTTGTATGTTGTACTGTCTCAAACTGTTTATCACAGCTCAACTGTGTATGTTTGTTCTCCTGAGAGACTAACATGATGGTGTATGTGTATAAAGATTTGTTATATTTAGTTTTGTTGAAAAGTCATTCTAATACGCTATTTCACCTGGTGTTTCTCAGCAAGCTGTGTGCGGCCCCAGTCGTACCTCTATGTTAACCAGTCGCAGACCCGACACAACCAGACTCTATGATTTTAAATCCTATTGGAGAGTCCATGCTGGTAACTACACCACCCTGCCACAGCACTTTAAATCCAGAGGATACACAACTATGTCTGTGGGAAAAATATTCCATCCAGGTAATGCCTCTTTTATTAATTTGCATTTAGGTCTAGGGATGAAGTATAATATTCTCTAGGTGAGGAGAGAGAAGTCTCTCCTCACTTTCTCCTCACACCCTATAACAGAATTTAGTTATAGGGTGATTGGGTGTAACAGCTTCTGAATAAAAAAATATTTGATTGTTGCATCATTATAGCAAATTAAATTGCTATTCAAAGAGCAGATGTTGATAAACAGGGCTGACAAGCATCCTTTCACTACAGAAAGGACCACAAAGAGACATTAGACAGAGACATCACTTCTCTGCTGTGTTTTTCTTGTGTTCAGGCATTGCTTCCAACCATACCGATGACTACCCCTACAGCTGGTCTGTACCTCCTTACCATCCGCCTTCATTTATCTATGAGAAAGAAAAGGTAATTTAGATATCTTACAACTTTATAGGCCTCTTAATTGTCTTTAAAAAAAAAGTTTTTATTATTTGTAAAAATTTTATTTTCTCTGTACTGGTTAGTGCAAGTCGCTTTTAAAAGTGCTCTGTTACTAGTAGGATTTTTGTTCAAAATTCTCTTTTTGTATGTGGAAATATCCTGTAGACATAAACAGATGCATGAAAAACACATAAGCAATCCTAAGTCCCATATAAAAATTCCCAAGGTTTATCAAAACCCTCCTTCCTTTATTTCCAGGTGTGTAAGGGACCGGATGGGAAGCTTCACGCCAATCTACTGTGTGCCGTGAACGTAACGGAACAGCCTGGCGGGACTCTGCCGGACCTGGAGAGCACAGATGAAGCAGTAAGAATACTGAAGGACATGAGTAGCAACGGCACGCCCTTCTTCCTGGCCGTGGGCTTTCACAAACCGCACATACCCTTCAGGATACCACAGGTACCCCCCCTCCACCTATAGGACCTATAGGAGGCCTTGTCTATGTCATCATAGCCGCAAGGAGTCATTCTTAACTGAAATCCAGTCAGATTTATGATGTTTAGTACACTTGCTGTCTAGTTTTGTCAGTTGTTTAATATTTGTTATAGTCATCAAACTGTTTTTAATGAAGTTTTTATGATGTAGAATAAAAAAAGAACATTAAACTAACTCGTAAATTGTTGTTGTAGTTGTCGTTAAAATTAGGAAGCATTTCTTACAGTTAAGAGTACTGCTGAATCACACTAAAAGTTCCTAACTAAAAGTTTTCCTATTCACAAAGCTGCTGAGACCAACTTTTACTAAGGAATGGGGAGAACAATGATTGGCTGATAGGGGATGGGTCTCTGTCAGTGAATTAATCATATAAATACTGTAGAAGGAGGTACAGTATCATGTTGCCATATTTTAATAAAGATTTTTAAATCAAAATGTAGGTGTCACTGATTAAACATGAAAGTATATGTTCAGCTAATTGTCAGCCTCTTACATGTCTGGCAGCTCGTAAACAATTAGCGGATGTGCATTTAAGCAGCGTTTTTAATTATCAGACTAGAATAACCATGGCTGATAGGAAGATGTGTGATGCTACATTGTGCAAACGAAAGCCAAACTGGACGCAAGAACAGCTTATACTTCTTGGCCAACTTGAAAGGAAACTTTCATGAAAGGAAGGACATTATTTAAATTATTCAAACTTTAACTATATAACAATAATTAACAATATTCCTTGCAGTCTCATGCAAGGGCAGAGATTGCAGAATTCAAGCAACAAAAAATTGCCAAGTAATAGGACATTAGGCCAATTATTTTCAACTACACTAGACCACAATGTTTTATTCTCTATCATTCAATTTAACCTATATAAAAATAAACATAAATGTATTTATACATAAATATCCTCGCTATACATGTCATACCCCCAACCTTTTACAGATTTAGGAGCTTGTTTTAGCCCTAAAACGCTTTGTGAAATACTCCTTAAACCAAAAATGTAGGAGTCCTGAAATTCGGACTGACACTGCCCTTATTATTATAGAAGTTTATCCTAAATCGGCATGTTAGGAGCTACTTTTAGCCTTAAGATGCTTTGTGAATACAGGCCCTGGTTTGTACATTATTGTTCATCTCTGCTCAGCAACAGCTATACAGTAGCGTGTCTGGTCTCACATTTAGGCCGAGGTGTCATGCGGTTATCTATGCATCTTTTCACACGATGCTAAACCAGCATAGAGAACTGTGCATGACAAAAAGGTCATACTTCCTCAGATGATCAGTATAAACAGCTAGTACCGCAAAAAGACGTGTACACAGCCCACACCAAGTAAGTCAGTTTACCACATCAGATTAAAGTCTTGTGTGCTAACAGTGACCTACTGGCATGACAGTTTTAGAAATCTCAACACTACATCTTGTCAAAATCAGTAGGTCAAGCGCCTCCTTATTTGCCAAACCAAAGCCCTAATGTTTGTGTGTCACCATTGCTGTAATTCTTCTTATACTGACAGATAAAGGCAAACAATGCTGGATAATATTAAGAAAAGGACAGTAGATTGAATGCGATAAATGCCCCAATGCACGCTTGTGCATCCTTTCACAATATACACAATTGTTTTGTTTTGTGATCACATCATTTAAATGGCTTTCAGAAAATATAACATAAAATGCACGAATGGTCCTGCATTGTTTATATGCTCTCACAACTAATAAATGTTTACCTTTTTGTTTTACAGCTTTGAGTAACTTTATAATGTAGGCTATTCCATTTTTATGTTACAGGAGTACCTGACGCTGTATCCCGTAGATCAGATGACCCTTGCCCCTGACCCTAATGTTCCCAAGCTCCTCCCCCCTGTGGCGTACAACCCCTGGATGGACCTGAGGAAGAGAGATGATGTTCGAAAGCTCAACATCACATTCCCGTATGGACCAATTCCTAAAGACTTTCAGGTACTGTACCGACCAGCCAACCCGGACTTCTTCATGTATGAGAAGTGGTTATGTGAAATGGGTGACCTTTTAATTCCCTTCGGAACATGAGGTAATACGGCCTTTACCTAAATGTATAGTGGTCTTTGCTAGCTCTATGATAAAAAGGGAAATGACACTTGGGGAGTCAAGAAGTGCGGTTTTGTACTGGGTAAATATAAGGGTTCCAATTCAAAGTGTATAAGTTAGCACTACTAGCACTTGGGGAATATGCTTTAGTTGTATTGTACTTAGTTTTTCCTTGTCTTTCTTCTAGTTGCTCATACGCCAGCATTATTTTGCTGCTGTTTCCTACATGGACGCTTTGGTTGGGAAACTGCTTAGCACTCTAGACGATGTTGGACTGGCTGGCAGTACTATGGTGGTCTTGTCCTCTGACCATGGTTAGTACACACACACACATACAAACATATGTGACAGGAAACGCAGTCTATAGTTTCAATTGAATATTGCTGGGGCTGACTGTTTAGACTGTTAAACAATTCATCCATGAATCCACTAGATGGCAGTGTGTAACCACCTTAACACTTTTTTTTCCCCCCCCACTACATTTCCTCTCTATCAGGTAATGCAATGATCTTATTTTACTGATTTTGAATTATTCTGAGCATATTACCTAAAATTAACCAACCAAACAAAATGACAGGAAGCTTTTTAAGTGTTTGAATCTTTGTTCCTTCTAGACTGGCCTTTGTGAATATTAAATAAACTACTTGGTCTGTATCTTCCTCTGTATTCCAGGTTGGTCCTTAGGTGAACACGGTGAATGGGCGAAATACTCTAATTTTGATGTGGCGACTCACGTTCCCCTCATGTTCTACATTCCTGGAGTCACTGCAGTTCCTGACTGGCCGGCAACGGATGATACCTTCCCCTTTATTGACGTCTTCAGTCAATCAGAGCGACACTTTAAAAGTAAGATGACCTGCTACATGCATATAATCAAATCCTTAAAGTATAATTCTTATTCAAGATAGCTTTCATTTTACCTGTGTTACCTGTGATTGATGGACTCACAATTCAATCTTACAGGGCAAGTACACACCAAGGGAGGAAATTTGACCCACAATTAAACCTGAAATAATATACTGCTGTTTATTTTGGACAATTGGTCAGAAGTATCTGTATGGTGGGACAGCTGATTTTGAAAATGGAAAAATATTCCATTAAATTGTGAGCCATATGAAGGAGTAACCTTTTTACAAATGAAATTAGGTCATTTAGCAGATCCTTTGAGCCAAATTAACTTACAGTGAGAACAATTACAAGTATTTCAGGGGTTAGGCAACTTGCCCAAGGATGCTAAGAGGTAGGCCAGGCATGGCGGTGATCGCACCCACAGCCTTTTGGCTAGGAGTCAACCACCCTAATCACTAGCCTATCCTGCCCCCTGTAACTTCTCACACTATATGGATCTGTTTCACTTCTGTCTATGTTCAGCTGATGGGGTGATCGCAAATGTGGAGCTGGTAGATGTCTTCCCTACCGTCTCCCACATGGCTGGACTCAGAGCTCCTAAACCCTGTCCTGAAGTCTCCTTCAAGGTACCGAGCAATAGTGGAGAGGCAGTCAGAATCACTTGATTTGATTTGTTAATTTCAATTCAGTACCTCTAAATGTATAGAACTTTTTGGGTTTTTCTGGGGTTTCCAGTTTTATATTATTTCGAACCTCGTAACTTTCGGGTCCCTGCTTTCTTGAGTGTTCAGTCCCACTGAGGCGGTGTTCAGTTGTAGTGGGGGCAATTAAAGTAGGTCACTACACAATTAATATCTGTGTCAGATCACCCCCTTACATGTCAAGTAGTGATGTTTAGGGAAATAACACTACAAAACGCTTATCTTATGATAAATAGCTTTGGTAACTACATTTCCCTGTGTTTGATTTACACTGCAAAATATTAGTTTGTTCTTTTTTTTGCCCAGCCCTACTGAGCAGGGATTTATCGGTTTCTTCTTATTCCTGAAACTGCTATTCATTTCACTTTATTCCTTCATTTCTGCCAGGAGGAGCTGTGTACAGAGGGGAACAACCTGGCCTACACCTTTATTCTGCGAAGGAGGGGAAGGGATAAAGAAAGCATAGCTTTTAGCCAGTATCCAAGACCTGCTGTCACACCTCAGGTACTGATGGATAAATAGAGCCCTGAATGGATAAGATGTAAATAAATAAAAAGTAACAAGATAAACAGGCTTTATCCCTCAGCCATCGTCTGCACATTAGTATTATATTATTATTATTATTATATTAAAGGTCCTATACCTAAAGGTATACGTTTTCTTTCAGTTGTGTTGGCTGAAGGGACCCGAAAGGGATGGACTAATTTTCAAATGTCATGTCATTTATCCAAACTTTTATCCAAATTAAATTCCTCTTCATTCCTCTTTAAAAATCATTGTGTAAAACAATGTCAGGGCATGTTAAAATTCTGTCCAAAAATGACAACTGGAATGTGGGGGCTTTTAATATGGGGCCTTTAATTGTTAATTGTTCATTAATATCATTAAGGGATCTCATCACTGTGACGTCTTTCCCACATTACTGTCTGGACACTAAAAATGCATATTTTGTTAACATTATTTGCCTCCTAATATAGGCAACAAGCCACATTTAGCTACTCTATATCAGAAATAGCCTCCTTTTTAACCCATTATAGCTGAATGAATGGCTTTTGAGTGAGGCTCGTGACGGCAGTGCTCCTCAACAACAGTGATTTCTCCTCACGTTACACCGTAGCCGCCCGGCCCTCTTGTTGCTTACAAAGGGACGCGCCGAGTTCTCCCCTCGGGGGCCCCGCTATTGACACTGGATTAAAACATCCAGGTGACTGTTGTGGCTGGCGTCGCTAAAGCTCTCTGTGCGGAGCCGCTTGGCAAGCTGCCACTAGCTCATCAGCCGGTTGGCACGGCGACCCCGGCAGGCGCAGGTGTCCTGTGCTTCCTGCGCTCATTAAAGGGACGCTCCTTGACTTGTTGCGTCTGGAATTACCCTCGGGGGGGGGGGGGGGGGGGGGGTGAAACCGCCCCGCCCCGGGGCAAAAATTAAACACCGCACTTTGGTTGGCAAACCCGCATAAGTGTTTCAAGCTTTTTTTTTTTC
>JAOEHI010003254.1:0-10913 GCA_025447815.1 Percopsis transmontana
TTTTGAGTACACCATCCGGGTACTTGCAGTGCACTGTATTTTGGCGTACTTGACAGTTTTAGCGCACTTATGCACTCTCAACCATTTCCTCCTGACATCTGAAACTTCTTGGAATGAATGTCGAATTGAGGAGGTTTTTACGTATTTATTGTTAAATAAACACTAGAGTAGCGCTGGCTGTTAGATTTTAACAATGCAGTTCAGTGACCGCCGGGGTGGTACATACTTACTGTATAAACCGGAAGTTCTGCCTATCACCGCTTGAGGCCTATTGCAATATAAATGTAATGTTACGCGGAGAAGTGCGTACACAAACTTTTATAAATCAGTTTTATAAATATTTTTTGTAATACTGACATAAAAATATTCTGTACTCTGTTTTTTTTTCATTAGGTTATAAATGAGGCCCCAGTAAACCCAGAATAAACCCGCACAGAACAGAGTCTATGCGGGCTTGCTGCATCATGTCGACGCCATACCGTTCTTTGTGCGTCAACGTAGATAGATAAACAAGCAAGCTTTTCTATCTGGAATTCAATAACACGCGCCTCAGGAGTTTGTGGGTGGGTAGTGGGGAAATAAAGAATAAAAAGTAACATTCTGTATTTTAATCATCTTCAAAAAAAGATTCTACCCTCTTCTCTCCGCTAGCGATAGAATCGAGCCACATAGAAGGTCGGTCTTCAGGACGGAACACGAGATCAGAGTTGTGGACAAACACTCACTTGTAAACGAAACTTTAGGAGGGTAGTTCGTCTCCATTTCATACGCAGTTGGTGTCATGCAAAGGCATCAGTAGGATCCCGCAGAAAGCCAGTGGACCTACACTGTGAAATTTTTGACAGCAGTCAAGAATCCCATCGCTGCTCAGCGCAGCCTGAGGGATGGGGCAGGGCTGAAAATGCTTGTGCGGGCGGGGGGGGGGTTCGACACAAGGAGGCTCTTTTCTCAATTACTTTGCTAAGTGGAATTATTTGTTTTTCTTCCACATTCCTAACCTAAATCTGGCCAAAAATCACATCATTATAATTCAAATGCATGCATGTTGGTGAACTTGACAACAGGAGCGTTTCCACTGCAAGGAACTCAGGCCACTTCCCAGGTGGTGTGAACGTATACAGGAATGCCCCCCTAATCGACCTTTTCATCCTTTCCGTTTCCAACTTTCCATTGCGGTGCAGGAACCAGGCTACAACGTTGCATTGACTTTGCATGTAATCTACTCGCGCGAAAAATTCGCTTCGCGTTCAGTGGAAACAGGCCTTTACTCTTCTCAACGAGCAGCGGGTACTGCCAGTGTCGTGTCGTGGCCTGATAGTCATGATATGAACCCAAGTGGCTTCCACAAATGCCTCTACAATAAAATGGTCTGCAATAAATTCAATGCCAGAGTTAGTTCAGGATTAGAGGCTTTAGGCTATACACATCTACATGTGTAGGCTATACACATGTTTGACCTAGTAAACACATGTGTTTATTAGGTCAAACAGAAAAATCTACTTGTGTTAGGTTAAGCAGATAAAACATTTATTAAATACTCGGTAACGCTTCAATGTTACAGGTTGTCTGTAACTGGTCTAAATGAGCCCTTTAGTGAAATGGTCAGTTTAATTCAAGGAAGATATTAGCCCTAGCCTATTTACATACACTGCAACCGAAGCCCAATGCAAATGAATGCAAGATTACGTCATCAATATGCAAATGAGCGCGTGACATCACCTGGCGATTTCCAGCGACTTTTGGAGCTTGTGCTAGCGATTTTCCTTGGAAAATACACTCAACTAAAGGATTATTAGGAACACCATACTAATACTGTATTTGACCTTCAGAACTGCCTTAATTCTACGTGGCATTGATTCAACAAGGTGCTGAAAGCATTCTTTAGAAATGTTGGCCCATATTGATAGGATAGCATCTTACAGTTGAGGATAGAATCTTGAAGGGGGCGTTCTTGGGTAACTGGACGGGACTTGGGCAGTATAGAAGAGGGTATTTATGTTGCGATTTTTATTCAAGAAAATTTTTTTCGCATATATGTCCGCCAACTTTCAAAGCAGTCATGTGATTCGCTACCGGAGTGAACCAGTGTGTTTGCTTCAAACGTCATTTTTCACGTGCCAGTGACGTAACGATACAAGATACGAAACAGTGGTGCAGTGAAAGGAATTTACGAGTTTATACATTCTATGGTTTGAAGCGGTTTGAAGCATCAGAGCCAGACGTAACATCACTAGAGGGGACTAGAGTGGAGGTCACGTGTTTCCTGTCTAGAGTGGGGCTCCAGTCTGTAGCCATGACGTTGCATATGTGAGCAGTGACGACACGGTCTCTGCAGTTACATGTAAGTTAGGAGGAAGCACTAGCGTCATACTGTTTGGTTAGGTTAGCTGGATGCTAGCAGTTTATCTTTATATCTGATGTTAGGTTAGCTGGATGGCTAGTTAGGTGAAGGATCAACGACCTTACATAGCGCGGTGATAAAAGACGCATTCCATTTATAAGGTTATTCGAACAGGAAGGCTAAACAGAACTCAAAGGGCAATGTTGCCATTTCTTCTTAGGTCAGCACTCATAAAGAGTAAGTTGCCGTTTTGTGTCTTTGAAATAAATTTTAAGCACTTGACATTTTTTTTCTTTGGCTGGTTTGCAATACATTTATTATGAGGTGCAAAGCTCAGGGTACTGGAAGCTTTGTCTGGCTAACTTTATTTGGGTGAAAGGGCAATGGTGCAATTGTTGATTAATTCAACGTAAATATGAAAATATTCGGAGTTGCAGTTACTGGCATATCTATATTTCATATTCATTTGTTTCTAATTCCCCGGATTGTTTATCATAATGACACTATTGCATAATTATTTTTCTATATTTAAATGTGCCTAACGCTATGGATTAATTATTATCCTGTTGTCTTTTACACGTGTCAATCCAATGTTTTTTTTTTGTGTGCCTCATCTTGTTTTCATATCAGACTTGGCTTTGTGGAATCCATGCCATAGTGCAGTCAGAGCCATGTCATCTAATAACTGTCCAACACCTCCCTTCACGACATTATGTATTAGTCACCCGACAGAGGCCATCACACATGTTGAGCTGCACCGCCCCGAGAAACGCAATGCCATGAACAAGGCGGTTTGGAGGTATGCTCCACGTAACAGGCTCTGCAAATAAAGAACTGATTGGAATTTTGTAAATGGAACCTGTTTTATCTATAGTCCTGTCTTGCCATCTCTTTAAGGAGGCATTATCTTCTGTCATGTCAACCATCTTTTCGGTTTTCCCAATGTTTGTTTTATTATTCATCAAAAAATAACTGAAAATCTTTAGCTAACTACTACACCAAAGATTTTTTTTATTTTAAACAGTAATGGCACATTAATGAAGGTACCCCATGCAAACAAAAATATTTAGAGATTTAAATTTTATTTGTTTTCCATAAAAGATGAAAACAAGCAGATCTTGTAGGTACTTCATGTATTTAGCATCATGAGCAAACATGAACTGGTTTTAATATCTTATATTAAGAAATGTATTTGACCACCCTTGTTTACACAGTGAGATGGTGGATTGCTTCAACCAGATAGCTGGAGACGCAGATTGCAGAGTGGTGGTAGTTTCAGGGGCAGGGAAGATTTTTACATCAGGTAACTTCATTTATTTTGTTTCACATGCAATTTAGAAAAAAAAAGGGTCTTCTTTATCCTTCACTAGCAACAATATTTATATTATTCATATCATACGAATAGTGAAATATAAGTGTGCATTTAACTGCAGTTGTGAAACTAAACCTTATTTCGCTTACGTGACACCGGGATGTACTTGATGTTTCCTAGGTATTGACCTGTTGGACATGGCCAGTGATGTTCTTCAGCCAGCGGGAGACGATGTGGCCAGGACCTCCTGGAACCTAAGAACAATAATCTCCAAGTACCAAGAGACATTTTCCGTTATAGAGCGGGTTAGATGTGTGTGCGCGTGTGTGTGATTGAGACAGAAATCTGACCTATACAATCTAAGCCACAAAGGAATAGCATCAGAACATTGAAACAATTCATTACAACATTAGAGCTCATTTGGAAATTACAGTTAATCCAATAAATACACAAAAGAAATATAATTAAAATTGACCAACCACCAACATTCTTTGCATAGAAATATTACAAGTTTTTGTTGAACGACCTCTTCCACTGAGTCATAATAGACCATCCAGAAATGTTATTTCTTACAATTTTGTCTCATTTCAACTGAAAGTGTCCGAAGCCTGTGGTGGTGGCAGTCCATGGGGCATGCGTTGGAGCAGGTAAGATGCCAACACCCTACAATGACCTAACACTATCTTCAGGCTAGAGCCCAGTGATATTAAGATTGAAATATCACAAATATCAGTTTCCAGACTGAATTTTGGAGCGGATCAAATCATGAAGCTTGTCAGATAAGGAGGTGTTACCAGGCTTGTGAATTCTACCCATGACAAGACAATCATTGTCCTTAGTGGAAACCATTACTCATAAAAGACACTTTAATACACTGGATAAGACAATAAATACACAAAATAAACAACCACATTGTTTAGCTTTATTTTTTTCCTGCCCGTGATTAACATACGTGATTGGATAAAATGTTGTCATTGAGGACCTTATAAACTTTGGTAAACAGGGTAAGCTGTGTACCATTGAATTTATAAAAAAAGGTTAGACTATCTAGACCCGAACCCACAGCATAAAGGTCACTGGACAATGTCAACCTTTTAGTAATTTAACAGATGTTTTTATTCAAAGCCACTGACAAATAAGTATGTTTGGCATGTTTATCAAGGATACCTTAGTAGACCCAGTTCAATGTATCAAACCCAGGACCTTTAGGCTAAGGCAGGACATTAATGCAACACTATGTGTTGTGTACACGGTCAGCAACTCAGTCAGTCACTGCTATGTTTGTCGCCAGCTCTGTCCAGGCACGTCATTGCCTACACAGACCTAAAATTTCCAAGGCAAAACAATTTATTTGATGATTAAATTAGCTGGTTACGGCTTTTATGCTTTAATTTTTATGTTTGCTTTTTATCTGTCTTTTATATTGATGCTTTTACCCTGTAGCACTTTGAGATTGGTTTCAAATGTAAAGTGTGTTACAAAAATTGATTATATAGCCCTTAATCGCATTAGTCTCAAAAGAACTACACAGGCCCACATTTCACATGGAAACAAACACTCCCTCCACTTAAGAAGGAAAACTTCCCTAAAAACCACTTGTGTAAAAATGTTGGAAGAAACCTGGGAAAGGGACCACAGAGGGTGGAATCCAACCCTTCAAGGATGGTTAGGATGCAATAGGTGCAGTGGGCAACAACAATTAGCGTTATACATTGAATAATATATCGTCTCTTGAATAATATATCGTCTCTTGCTAGGTGTTGACCTGATCACAGCCTGTGATATTCGCCTATGTACTCAGGATGCATGGTTCCAGGTTAAGGTATGTAAACCTCTAATATAACTACAGTGCTCAAAATATATATAATATAATGTACTCTTAAGGTGTCATAGTGGGGTAAACCCAGCTGTGTAATGTCAATTAATAATTGACAATACTATCTGAACATTATACGTTTGTAAAAAAAATACATTCATATCAAATATTTTTTTATTTATGATCCGAGTGATTTGTAAATTCAGAGTGCTATATTAAGTTGTCTTGACTCACCTTACAGGAAGTAGATATTGGTCTTGCAGCAGATGTTGGAACCCTCCAGAGACTACCAAAAGTGATCGGCAGCCGCAGGTAAAAAGGCTTTAGATAACCATTCAATTGCTTGGACAGTTGGTCAGGAAAAAAAAGTTACAATAATAATGCATTCTATGGTTCTCTTCCTTCCAGTCTGGTTAATGAGCTGTGTCTGACAGCTAGAAAGATGTATTCAGACGAGGCCAAGAGCAGTGGATTGGTCAGGTCAGTGTGCGGTGTTTACCAGAATATCAACTGATAATATAATAAAAAAAGGGTGGGGGGTTTGTAAGATGATAAAATCTATCTATATTTGAATCTAGTTTAATTATGTAATAGAACTCCCTTTCTTTGTCTTTTTAGCCGTGTGTTTGCTGACAAGGAGGCTATGATGGCCGGAGCCTTAGAGATGGCCGGGGAGATTGCTGGTCGCAGCCCAGTAGCTGTGCAGGGAACCAAAATCAACCTCATCTATTCCAGAGATCACAGTGTGGCAGAGGGGTTAGAGTACATGGTAATTTTACCCTTATAATCATTGACAGTCTCATCTCTCTAAGCCACCTCCAGATAAGGTGCTCTGTAGTAAGGGACGGAACCTGCTGTTGCATTACAACTGCTCAGTAGCCAACAGTGCCTTAATTTTGCTAGGATCAATTGAGAGGGAAATGTGAAATGGCAAATCTCAAAACAACATTTGTAGAATGATGTTTTGCTTTCCATTGGAAACGGGTTAAAATATTGCACAAAATTGACTATTTAAACAGAATTTACAAATAAACAGATTGGCTTGGAGCCTTTAAGTTAGTGTACACAGCCACAGTATAAGAAATTCACCCCCCAATTCAAATTAGTATCAAAATGGAGAGGCATATGTTCAGTTTTTATTACTCAATACATCTGGAACAAAATCTGTTGCATTAGTGCTGGTGTGAACAAGGCTAAATGCACGGATTAAAATGAACTTCATCTGAAAATGTGTGACAATGTTCAGATTCCTGAATTGACGTATATTGAAATGCGGTTTCCTCTCTTCAGGCCACGTGGAACATGAGCATGCTTCAAACACAAGATGTGATGAAATCAGCTCAGGCAGCCATGGAGAAGAAGAGCCCAAAGACGGTTCCTTTCTCTAAGCTCTGAACATGACCAAGGATAAATATATACAGCAACAGAAAAATTACCTCACCTACAGTGATTATGCAGCTGTAACTGGTGCTGTACTCATGTTAAGGCCATTTCAGGTCAAGGAGAGGCGATTTAATGAATCTTCGTACCGAATGCATTATTACGCTTTTGTAAGAGGTATATAATTTTTAGAAACGTTAACAATTTGCCAAATTCCTAAAATACCATACTCCAGAGATGGTAGTTCATTTATTTGAAATGTCAGATTTCCTCAACATTTATAAAAAATTAAAGATGTACTTTTCTAATCCCTGTGTGCCTAAGACGTTCAAAAGGTTGGTCACTGAGGCCAGTGCACCAAAGTTCATAAAACTAATTCGGTCAGTGTAGAAATTGAGCCATTACTTCTTAACAGGTAAATTGCGAACTGGCATGAGCTGCTTGTAGACATATTTAACACTTAAGTTAATAGACTGCTGCATTCCATTTTAAAAATGGAATAAACTTGTTAATGATTTAGCAGATGTAGTTGTAGTCCTTTCCAGTACTGGATTTAGATTTAGGTTGGAAGAATAAAAAAAGGCATTCTAAACGGCTATGCCAGAAACAGTCAAAACATTAAATCAAACAAATAGACCGCTACTGGAGTAATTTATTGGATTTAAACTTTATTTTTTATGCTCTTGATGTGTGTGCAAGATTTGTAGATCAAGTGAATAAAACTGTCCTGGTGTCCATTTTGAAACTTGCTTTATTACAAATAGATTAAGATTTAAGTTAAGAAAATAAAAATCATCTTCGATGAACCTGCTTTGCCCGGAGCTTCTGTAAGGTTTTCTGTAAAAAGAAAGACACAGCTTAGAGTTTGTCTAATTCAGCAGAAACTGCAGTTTTAAAGCACCACTATTGTAACAATTTAACTGCAAGCAACGTAGAAGTATCACATTTGTTGTTAACACAGCTGAACCACAAAACGGGAAAGATTAAATGACTGACTGCGGGTAGCACAGGATAAATAATGCTTCGCCATATGGCAGTCTGACAAATCTGGGTATGGCAGAAGGCAGGAGAATGCTACCTGCCTGAATTTATATGCCAACCAGTAGTTGAGTCAGACTCTCGTTGTCCGATATTTTGACAGACAGGGTTGTAAAAATTCTGTAATGTTCTATTACCCGCCATTTTTGGCAGTGGTGACTCTCGACACTGGGCCTTCAGTGTCAAGTAACACAAAAGTTGCGCCGTATGCGCTCAGAACCAGTGTGCAATGCACAAATTAACGGTACATTCAGTAAAGCTACCCTCACATACACCTATGCGCAGTGCATAGGCTACAACCTGACCTACATATTTGCCTGATGTTCGTACGGTTACTGTAGCAACATTAATAGGTTTCTCAAAACGCTTGTAACAGTCCTAGGTTGCCACAAACACGCAGACCAACCTTGCCTCTAAATCCGACGAGCAACCCCACGCACTAACAACCAACACATTTCAGGCTAAAATATGTTCCATGAAGTTGGGCGTGTGCATATTGTTTGATGTGAGCATAATACCATCATTATATAATATTATACAGTCCAAAAAATATGTAGCCCAAGGTGACTGTGCTCTTTTACAAAACTGAATCACAGCAATAGTACCTGTGGTCCTTGCTAGTTTTACTTCAGTAACTAACAGACCCTCATGCTACACGAAAAATGCCCCACAAAAAAATAAAATAAAACGACATGGGTAGCTAGGCAAGCTAGAATGCTTAGACTTGTCAAAGAATATGGCCAACATGGCAAACTCTACATCTGATTCTGACGGCCTACAGGGTAGATTTATCACCAAGACACATCACACGTGGAAAATCTGAATGGATAAACGCTTTACTTTATATGAGCTGCACACGTGGAAGCAGCGCACCGGAGGTAGAGTAGCAATGAAATAACATTACTTATCAGACTGATGGGAACAAACTTTGTAAAATATACATATAGCAAAAATCAATATATAAAGCTACCAACTGAATAGGGCGTGAATTACTTAAAGTTACTGTAGATCGTGCAATCGCCCTCAGTGTTGTAATCTGTCAAAATGACAGACGGCCTTTTGATTTTTCTGTCATTGTTAAAAAGTCAATGATATTCGGTTAATGCGACCAATGTTGCCAACTGTACATTTTGGTGGTGGTCTGAGGTTGTTTTTCATGGTTTAGGCAAAGCCCCTTAATTTCAGTGAAGGGAACTCGTAACACTGCACCATGCTTCCAAGCTTTTGAGGAGATTCCTTTTCCGTTTCAGCATGACAATTTCCCTGTGCACAAAGTGAGATCCATGACATGGTTGAAAGAGTCTGGTGTGGAGGAACTAGACTGGCCTGTAGAAAGCCCAAACTTAAACCAATTGGAACACCTTGGGGATACATTTAATGTTGATTGCCAGCCAGGCCCCATGGCTCAACATCAACGGCTGACCTCACTGAGACGTCTGTTTTGAGGTAAGGAAGCTACGTTAAGGGTTTAACCAAAGGTCCACTTTAGGGCAATCCACTAAAGTCCCATTTCAAATTAGCATTGTTCCTTCAAAAACTTGAAGCAGAACTCCTCCCTAATAAATAGTGGTGACTAGTGCCGTACCTTGTGGAACTCCTTGGCCTTTAGTCTGTTTTTGGCACAGGCCTCCTGCCTGCTCCTCATTTCTCTCTGATGCTTCACCTCCTCCAGCTGCTCATATAACCTGCAGCAGGACAAACCCAGCTTTCTGAGAACATCTTAAATAATCTGCTAAACATCATGCTACCAACTTATTTGAAACCATTCAGAGCAAACAAGTGAAGTTTGAAGTTCTGACTGCTTTATTTTTTTAAAGAGCCCCCTCCAACCTTGGAATTTGCCACATGATCAACAGATATACAATGCTGTGTAAAGTATTTGCCCCTTCCTTATTTCCTCCATTTTTGCAAATTGGTCACACTGAACGTTTCAAATATCTATAAAATGCAATGCAAGACTGTAGTCTGTCATTTAAATCCAAACAATACAAAAAAATAATCTAAAAGTAAAAAGCCATTAACAGGCAAACTTGTTTTACTTTTCTAGGAAGCAAAGTGATTACTAGTACCTTTGTGTTCTCTGGTGCATTTCAGAAACGTCTTGTTTCCTCTGATCTGGGGTAAAGATCATCTCATCCACTAGTTTCAGCATGGGGTCACTTACTGAGAAGGAGTATAAGAAAAAAAGTTTTAAATGAACTGAATCTAAATTTCTTAGCCTGGTACTTTACCTGGCCATCCAACACAGTACGTTACCTGGAGCAGCAAGTTGGGACTTCTTCCTTGAAGAGAATAAGTAGGAGATATTGTCCTTAGCCGTTTCTTCCTTGGTGACATGCCGTTTGTGTGAACTGGTCTTGGTTTTGCAGGTGATGTGCCGTGCGTCTTTAACTTTCTGGGCTTCAGTCTGGCCCTGAACCTGTGGCTGGGCATTGGCAAGGCCCCTGTTGGCCTTGATTTCTTCCACCCTGAGGTATGATCTGTGGAGCAGAGCTGTACGTTTCTGCTGGAAGGCCTCTTCTTTGCTTTGACTGGGACTCCACTGAAACTCCAACATCACTGGGCATGAAAGAGTAAGCAAAGCAGCCATGGGAAACGTAAGCACATTCTTTCCTCCAATTTTGATTTTCTAATAAAAAGGCATACATTTCATGAAATTATACAGCAAGTCTACTGCATATTTTATGCTGTCATTTTATGCTATTAAGGAGTAGTTCATCGCTTGTGATCCCAGTCCTATTTGCATGCACACATGGGGATCATGGGTCAAAACCAACTGTCATTCATCACTCGGTTTTGGATTAAAACTGAGAGGAGTGCACCTCCTGCAGGTGATTATTTGGGGTTCTAGGGGCGCTTTAACACAATCAACAAGTGTCTCTTTAAATTCTAGGTGGGGGGGGGGGGGGGGGGGGGAAAAAAAACCCAGGATTGACAAAAAAAAAGAACCCGTTTTTTGTTTATGGGAGTTTTGCATAAATAGTGAAACACCAAGGGTACGTAACAATTCCCAAACCCACGGGGCC
>JAOEHI010003255.1:0-10913 GCA_025447815.1 Percopsis transmontana
GAATAAGGACAGCATCCTGTAACAAGGTTACTTTACCTATACATTTGCACAACATTACTCGAAGGTTATCATTCACTTAGACACAGACTAGTGTTGTACAGTATACAGATACTAGAAAGGTATCGCGATACCCTGCAGTTAAAACAAGTTACAATACCCCATTTTAGTAGTATCGGTACTTAAAGCCCTATTTCCTGTGTGTGCATGTGCAGCGCTCTGCTTCCACTCCCTGTGGGCGTGCCGTTTCTTTCTCTCATGCACGCTGTAGCTTTCATGTGATGTGACAAAACGAGAGGCATGGCTGCAAGTGCTCTTGGCCTCTTACCGCCGCTTGTAGAAAATTCAGATGGAAAATTTAGCTTACATTGCCAACAGTGACGACAAGCCTCTGGACACCACAAGGCCTGTCTGTTTAAAAAAATAAAAAAAATAAAATAAATAAAAAAACCCAAGGAAGGGGATCACATCAAACTTGGCTAATTACCTTGCCGACAGTATGTGGAGCGGTGTAAAGAATCCAAAGACTGCCAGATTAGCAAATGTGATAGATAACATAATTATGCCCAAGCGCTAAAATAAGTCAGATGTGTGCGATTTATTACAGCTTTATTACAGCTTATTTATGACAAGCTATAACGTTTTTTCATCATTGGAGTTTGACGAAGCAATTAATGGCAATATAATGGTCTAATTTGGCATCGCCTTCTTAGCTAACTTACCAATGCAACATCTCTGGCACACTGGTAAACGTTAACTTTACCATAACTTGCAACCTGCTAAAAAATAAGCCGTTCAGTTATAAACGATCAATTTATACACTATCAGTACTGGTAATCATGGCATGTAGACTACTTTTTTGTCAATAATTTTTCTTAATAGATTTAACTAAGAAAATGAACTCAGAGCGCAGACCTACACCAAGGTGGTGTATTGAGTCTTAAACACTGTTTAATAAGTGATATCTGGTTGAAAATATAAAGTTACTTCATACCATGTAAAACGCTAACAACACTAATTTATGACTACAATAATCCAATTATTAATACTATAAAATGTAAAAGATTGTGTTTGGACTCAAAATGTTGTCCAGGATTGAAATAAAGCACAATAATGACTAGGATGTCCCGATCAACTTTTTGGTATCCCGATCCGATCCATTCAGTATTTATAGCTGCCGATTCCGATCTGATTTATTAATAAATAGATGATGGTATATTATTTAATGATCTGAACTTTTATTTTCAAGTAAAAACTCTAGATAAGCCACTTTCTGTTTAGAGCGCTAGTAGCAGTAATGTGTCCAGCCGGTCAAGAGGGATATATGCGATTGTTTATTATCGTATGTTTTCATAGTGTTCTTTTGCTACGAGTTTCATTAAAGATTTTTGGAACGTTCAACCCTTCAGTGTCACGTTATTAAACCTTCCGCTACAAACTTTTAGGTGAACGCAAACCTTGTTGTAAAGTTCTGGTATAGCAGTATCTGAAATGTAGTGTCGGGACTCGGGAGTGTAGGACATAGCGGCTCCATAAGCCAGCAAAATTGGCTGGTCATTTAAAGAGATATTGGATCGGGACATCCCTAATAATGGCATTTGAGAGCGTTTTTAGCAATCGAAATTCATGAATTTGTATCGAAACAACACTAAGACTGTCACATGAAGACCGGCAGTGCCACCAAACACATGTAATGCAGGAGCATTCTGGCAAACGTATGCATGTATGAAACCCATGACAACAAAAAGAAAACATAAATTATTACTGGGGATTACTAAAACATCATCTATTTTATACCTGGGAAAGACAAAATCATTGTGATCTAGAGCAAGGGTATTTCATTAAAACTCCAAGACATCCAGTCCAGTCCCAGTGTAAAACAATGCGTGAAAGCTGGAAATATTGCTTTCCAAATCCTGCTCCACTAGGATACATCAAGTATCCTAGTGGAGCGCATGTTGATACAGAACATGCCCTCCCCCACCTCTTGTCTACTTTAGCAGCATAGAGTTTCCCCTTCTGGACGTCTGCGCGTGTGGCAGAACCCCCTGTCTGGTTGTAGTACAGCACCATCTCTCCCATCAACACCACCAGCTTGTACAGGTCCTGCCACGGCTGGACCACAAAGTAACCCGGGTGACAAGCCACAGGCACGAACACGTCCATGCTCTGACCAGGCTGGGGAGAGAGACAGTTTACCAATAACATGCATCTTTTAGAAGTAGTACAGCTACAGGTGTTGGTCATCAGTTGTCCTAGTCTGCTTGTGGCCGGTGGTCTCCCAGGCCCTCTTAGCTTGGCATATGAGGAAATTAACACACCCTCTGGATGTCCCGTGTGCGTGTTCATTCACGCACACACCAGCCTAACCTGTTGATTCTCACCACCCACCTGAGGCAGCTCCACAGCAGCAGGCATCGATAGTGGTTTCTGCACAGTTGTGGTGATCCCGGATGGAGTAGAGGTGCAGGGCGATTCCCCTGAGGGGAATGGGCTCAGCGCTGGACTATCCAGACACAGCTTTTCCACTAGGGCAATGAGGTCCCCTGAAGATTAGGGACACATGCACACACATCAACATATACATAGAAGACCGTACAAGGGCAAAATACATTGGCCTAGTAGGGATAAAACGATATGAACATTTCATATCACGATTATTGTGACCAAAATGATCACGTTAACAGTACCATCACGGTACTGTTATCTCAAATAAAATTAGCAGCACTATGCACTTTTTGTTTGCATAAACATTAAAATAACATAACCAATACATAATGTAAACATATGAAAAACCCAATCAAATGTGAATTGTTATGCCGAGTTCTGCCTGTACGCCAAGAATTGCATGCGCCTCATTAGGTTCTTTTCAGACACCATAATATTGTAATGATGTTGTACCTTCGTCCAGAGTGCCAGTAGCCCTACATATGCTGTTGTTATTCGGTTCTGCTACTTTCTGAAGGAGCTGGGACTGAACAAGCTGATGGTTGATGCTCTTGTCCATCTCCTGACAATCAGCGCTGGTGTACAGGTAGATCTGCATCAGTCTACTTTCTGTGTTGTGGTCCAACTTTAAGATCTGGGAGGGGAGACAGAAAGAGGGATCTATTGAGCAACAGTAACCACTTCAAAGCGAGAGCTTCTTGTACACTGCATGTGTACATACACACCTTGATAGTACAATTCACAGCGTCTAGGACATTCTCTTTCAGCCATAGCTGGGCCTCAGGGCTCAAGTCTTCTGCAGGCCCACTCAGGTCAGCCAGACAGCATTTTACAGCCTGGAAAGAGACAAAATACAGTAACGAATTATTGTTCCACATCGGCTGCGTGTTTTTCTATCAGAACATTTTGCTATCCATTTTCAAAGCACGAAACCAGTCACACCACATGTGACGAGTCACCCATAAATCCTACATTACGAAGATCCCAATGAGGATCTGATGTTTTAAGACTACTGGTAGCTTGTGTGAAAGCACCTCAATACAATATTCATTGCTTAAGGACTTTGTCAAGGATTAACACAGATAAGCAATCATTACTGATAGCAGATGTCACTGTATCAGGTGGTGAATGACAAACATGCAAAGCATAAAACACCAACTGACCTGTGGCGGTATGACAGTGAGGTCATACAGGAAGGGAGACGGTATCTCTCTAATGTCAGTCACTTCTACAGAGGCCGTTACACCCAGGTCTATAAAAACAATGTCCATCACTCTGCTACCATGCAGGTTGGTGATCTAAACACCGAAGCAAAAATTCAGCACAAAAATCGCAATCGTTTTGTTGTATTTAACAACATATTCATATGAGACAAAAAAAGGGAAACAATGACAAACACCTCTACATTTTACTCAAAATAGTCCGCCTCCCCAAATTATGTCGAAAAAATATCTCGTGACTGGTGAAGTGGAACTGTAAGCTGCCATCTTATAAGTCCAGTGCCAAAATTTCTAAAGAAATACATAGTTCCCCATAGTTTGAGGATGAGTCATTAAGCGGTTCCTACCTCAACCCTGGACAACTTCCCTTTGTGGCGAGCCAGACAGAGCTTCCCACAGAATGGCCTGGACACCAGGGACTCAGACGTCACCTAGGACAGACACACACAAATTAATGAGTTGGAACCACCTCTCATCTTTATGACTGATGACGACCCAGCAGGTGGATGTATTAAAAGAATATCTGAGTGAAAACAGAGATGTCCAACCATTTGTTGTTAAGCAATGTTTTGTGATAATGGGGATGCAGAATGGTACCAGTTAATCCCAATTTCCCAATCTCAATAATGTTAAATAGTGAAGGTGGAAAATATCTGCTTATCAACCCGATAAATAAGCTCGAAAGCATTCTGATAAATGGTGAGGCATGATAATATCTAATAATGTGTATACCTGAGACAAGAAGAAACCCTCAATTTTATCCAACAGCTCGTTAAGTTTCATGGTGCCTCTGGAAGGCAGCTGGCAGTAGATGGTTCCGTCAGAACACACATAAGTAACGGAAACGTTTTGGAAGGTACTGTTAACCTACAGCAAGGAAGAGAGGTTAGTCAGGGCTATTTGAATAATTAGTATCAACATCTACCTTGTAGTTTGTCCAATACTGTTTTAGGTTCAGAAATCCCAAAACAGGCAGGGAAACACTGAAGAAAGGTGAAATGAAAGGATGCAGTGTAGATGAAAGCAAACAAGGCAGGCTGATGTAGCAGCCGCTGCTTTTGGAAGTGTCTACGATATAATGCACACATACAATGTCAGAGTGGCACGCTAGTGCCACCAGATGGCTAACAGGAATAATTGCCAGAAAACCATATCCTTCTATTTTTAAATAAATTTAAAAAAGTGGGAGGACAGGTTTAGGGAGGAAACTTCCTAGTCAGATGTTAACGCCACCATAATACTAACAGTGAGGGGAGGATTAAAGGTCTTGTCCTGGAGGGCCAAGCGGCAAATGGCGTTGATGTTGACATCATCATCCTGCGACGTGTCATATAGCACTGCCAACGGAATGCCACTGGGTTGACACAGCTCCACGGTCTCCACCAGCAGGATTTTACCCACAGCCAAACTGTCCAGTGTGGACACGACCAGGGGATGAGAGCTGAACGACTCCAAACCTGGTGGGCAGGGAGGGGGAGTCAAGTTCTCTAAAGTCCTTAATCACCAATGTATAGAGCTTCATGAACCTGGAACCACAAGAGGAGGAAGGGAAAAGTGCAGTCTACCTGCCAGCCTCACGCAGGTGGCCTGGAAGGGCAGAGACAGGAAGTCCTGGTGGAGCTCCAGGAGACTGCTCCTGCTAACTTCAGCTAAGAAGCCATGATCTACATAATACACCTAGTATGCACAGAGAGACACACACACACGGTGTGTTCCAGAAACATTTCCATCAAGGGTCAGTAAAATAGCATTGTCTTATCATTAGCTTCAGACTTTACAACAGGAATATATGCAAACATGATTATAGGGAAGTACAGGCATTTGTAGGACGTTAGCCCACACGGTACATGAAACGTACATACTTTATTAGAAGTAGGCGACCTTTATTTGACCTATAACAAATGCGGACTCTTGACTCGACACCACCAAACTTACTTTGACCTTGTCAGAGGTTGTAACCTCGATGACCTGGGCTCGGGCCAGCTCATCTCCATCATCCCCTCGGACTGCTGCCAGCTGACCAATGACAGGGCTGGAGAGGGTCTTGTGGGTGGAACCTTTGCTGTAGAAGGAGCACATGGATACCTCCATCGTCTCCTGGGCTTTAGAATAGTTCTCACCTACATACCTGCAAGAGATCAAACATTGTGACACACAGTACATCTTATATAGGCTAATATTTAAGTCTTAATTATGAAATTGTGATTAAGTTCAGTTAAAATGGTACATGATTTAGTGACAAAAAGGGATGAGGTAGAAAATATAACTGTCAACAAGTGAGGGGGGGCGAAGGGTGGCGCAACAGGAACTGCCTCCTCTGAAAGTGTTTAAGTAAAGCGCCATTTATATAAAAAGTGAGGAATTAACTTACAAACTGCCCTTATTTCTTGCTTAATATTTTCTTGTAGAGTCTACAAGAAAATATTAAGCGAGAAATTAACTACAGTCTCTTGCTGCTCAAGCCATTTTGTGTTGAGTAGTGATATGCAGTAAATGAACAACCAAATTATCTTTGAACAAACCAAGTGTAACGAATCAAAAAATTAAAAATAAACACCAGAACCACTATTCCTAACTGGCCATCTGTTAACTGGCATACAGTTTTAAAAGTGCTTGGAAACTTGGCAGAAGGCAAGCCGTCTCCTACCTTACAATGATGGTGTTGCTGTTCTTAGCTTCAGTCACCAGTACTGAAGGGTATTGTTCTGTAGGCAGCACCAGAGGTGGGGCGGCCACAGAGGATACGATCTCGACACCAGAGGGAAGTGTAGAGCCAAGCCACAGCGGGCTGCCCTCGCTCCCAGTGCTGCTGTGGTCTGCTATAGACAAACTATACAGGATGGCCTGGCCAGAAGACAAACAATACAGATTGTGGATATTGAATGAGAAATGGAGACGCATGAAAAAACACACACCTACCTTTTCCTTGTTTTCTGGCATGGGATACTCCACAGTACAGACATCTAGCAGCAGGGGCAGGTTGGTCAGAATGTCCTCGGGGAAGGGAGTCTTGTAAGTATCTAGGAAGAGTTTGGGCAAGGCGTGCACCCACAATCCTTGGCTGTACTTGGACAGGAGTTCGTTCAGTTTCTGGTGGACATCTGCAGGCACGGTCAGCGTGGATGCCTTGGTGGGGGTAGCTTGCAAGGCTTCAGGTGGAGAGCTGGAGAGCAGGAAGGAGGAGGTGGGGGAAAAGTGCTCAAAGGAGGTGGTCGTGGAAGGGTTCCATGTGGAAGGTTGGCTGTGGTTCAGATCAAGGCTGCAGTTAACTGGAGATGAAGTCTGACTGAATTTCAACTCGACACTGGGATTGAGTGGAGACGAGACAGGACTGGAATCGTCACTGGATGTAGAATTGAAGACATGGGGCAGCAGGCCAGAGGAGAGCCTGGAAGATGGGGCCACAGCCTGGGGGGAAGCAGGGCTGCACAGGGTGACCGGAGAAGCACTGACAGGCTGCGGGGAGAACAAGAAGGTGGGTTTGGCCAAGGGGCTGTTGGTGACTTTAGGTGAAGGGGAAGGGGTGAGAATGCCGGGAGGGGTGTTTTTGGGTGAGGATTTGGGGGTGCTGGCTGTAGTGTTGGAGCAGGAAGGCTTCGGAGGAAGAGGGGCATAGACCAGAAGGTCGGCCCGGTTGGTGCTGGCTGGCTTCTCCACCTGTAGAAAGTAAGGAAGGCCAACAGTTGGACATCCTTGCACTGGGCATGGTAACAGGTCAGTGTCAGATGATCAAAGTCAGAAAAAACTGATTCCCCTTAGAAAGATTGGCACATATTTTATTGTACATATTGTACATCTTAAACGTGATACAAATTTCAGAGGACTTATACAGTTTGTAAACTGAATCGATTAGAACTCCTGGTGTTGTGGTCGTCTTTATCCATGTTTACTTTTTTGAACCATAATGTGAACTGTGTTCAATAAAGAAATGAGTTATCAGTAACTAATATGACCTAGAGGAGGAACCTACTGCAGTTTAGATTCAATGAATGGAGCATTTAAAGTTGAAATGGTTCATTGACTTTTATGTCCACTATTCTAAATGTGGCGTAGGCTAAGGACTTCTGAGCCTGCTAAGTGTGTGTATTGACATTCAATTGGCCCATGTTTTCCAGTGAGATACTAACCAAGCAGATATCTGTCCACTTCTCCATATCGATGAGGGCCTGGCAGTGGAGGGGCTGGTTGAACATGGTCTTGTATACCTCTTGTACTTTGGAGAGCCACAGCCCACTGTGATGCTTGACCAGCAGTTGAGAGAGTCTTTTCTGTACCAGGACTGCATCATACACAACAGACTGGAGCCAGGGAGAAATTTAAGGATTTTACAAGCCAGTCAGAACAATACAACACTTACTGAGCTTTGCAACACAGGACAGGACACAATAACTTTCGGTCTTCAGCGCGGTGGGTTCATGTGAGGAGTACATACATTGTTAGTATTTCCACCATCTGGTGTACTGCTGTGCAAGACCAGTTGATTGTGGATCAAATGCACCTTATTTATATACACAAGGCATTTTTACAAGGGCTTGCGCCATATCTGACACGACACCACTTATTAACATCAATGCTCACTACAGGGACAGAGCTCATGAAGGAAGTTTGCCGAATTGCCATGATCCCTCGATTGTAAATGCAGCAAAAGCCGCACCAACATTCAGTATAAATGAACATCTGATGGACAGTGCACATGCGTTTTTACAAGGTAGATTTTGCCTAAGTCTACCCCCTTGTGGCAACATATCACAGCAATTGACCAACTAAACAAATTATACAAGTCAAAAACTGATTGACATGACATCTTTGAAAAAGAGAAGCGATCATACCTGGGAAAGTTGAGGCATGGCGGTTTGAGCAGAGTTTCTTCCTATAAAAAAAATAAAATAAAAAAGGGAGGACAGTCCAAGGTGAGACAAAGACAACATTAACTAAGACTAAGCTGCATATTGGAAGTGTATTAGAACTGTACAAAGTGACATGGCGATAAAAAAATAAAAAATAAAAGGGGATTGCATGTAAGATTTAATACCACTTCGCAATTTCGGAAGTATTTTAAAACCTTTCATTCCGGTCAGGCTATTTCCATATGTAGTGTAAACATGCACAAAACCTGAGCAGTGTTGATCTTGGTGTTTTGATTCAAGTTGAAAGCATGCAATTAGGCAAAGCACCTGCACACGTTCCCCTCTAGAGTCTGTGTGTATGAAAGCGCAGTACAGGGATCCTCTATTGAATCACTCTACCTCCCAGTAGCCAAGTACTACACACTGCCCCTTTATTTTAAGATAAGATGAATGAATACATGAAGGATACAGTTTGTAAATTGTGAGCCATGCTCTGAATCTGAAAAAGAGATACAAATCAATAAACAGAACCACATACCTGAAGGTTTCTGGTAGTTTACATTTTTCTCTATCCTCCTGGCAACAATATTAGGACATTTATGAATGCACAGTTTACAGAAGCAAACAATGACATAAGGCTAAACACTGACAAGTCTTTAGATATCCCAGATACAAAAATGAATTTGAGTGCAAGTACTAGATTTGTTCAACGGATATAACTAACAATACATTTTACATGACTTTAGTCCTATCTACATCTGATATGTTCTCAACAACAGATGAGATTCATAACCGTCTCTAGAATGCATCAGTGTGTTTCACAGTGCTCACTTGACAGGCTGAATAGGCGGTTTCTGGGCTTGTGAATTAAATGGTCCTCTGCGCTGGATAGGTGGTTCAGGGCCTAACCTCTTGTTCAGCTGCCTGAAGGTGAGGGAACATTTGGGATTTTTTTCCCCCTCAGGTTTATTAGAATTACTGTTACACATTTTCATGGCAAAACAAAAATGTTTGTTAAAAGCAGAACCAAATAATCTTTCAATGTGAAGTTTTGATTAGAAACTCCACATATTTAATTAATTGAAATTGGAAAACTGATGAACAAATTTAGCAATGAGGGTTAAGTATTCTTCTGTGCAGGATGTCTGCTAGATTTATCAGTTTAAATTTAAGGCTATGAAGAAACATTAACTTCAAAACAAAAAATGGTAAAGGTTCAATTCAACATATTTCAACACTGAATTAACAACATACCATAAAATGCCACGTCATACCTGTAGTCTCCTAAAGCACTGCAGCCACCATGAGGGTTGTAGAACCGAGGACCTTTTACTAGCCAGTCTGAGCCCCCTCGGCCTGAGGGCTGGCGGAGAGACAAGCTGGGCTTTGCTGCAGGGAGCACAGGAGGGAAAATATGATGGTAGAAATAGCGGGGTATGGTTTGGTATGGTTTGGAGAGGGGGGAAGGTGGAGGGAGACATGATGGAACAGGCATATGATAAAGGGATGTTTGGAGAAAGAGGAGGAGAGGATTGGGAAGAAGAAGGCAGACAGGTGTGGGGAGTGGATGGCAGAGGATTGATGGACGGGGGTCAAAGAAGGGAGGAAATGAAGAATGTTTTTGAGTTCCCTGGAATCCTTGAATGTCTTGAAAAACTGCAAAGAAAGGAAGAATGAAAATAAAGAGAGGATAATAAGAAATTACCAAGTAATCAACAGAAGGGAAAAGAGATGGCAAGTGGGAGACAGAACTCAAGGAGCAAATAGTGTGAAAAGGCAGAAATAAAGGCTTTCAGCAGATAAAGAAAGCCCATTTCTAAAGCCAACGGTATACTCAAAAGCAAGAACACTCCCTATGGGAAGTGCGTAAAAAAAAAAAAAAAAAAAAAGTGTACTCGCCGTTTTTGCTCCAGTCCAGCCCAAGCCCAATACAAAGACGCCAAAATTTGTTATATTGTGGGCTTAAGTGAAGTTCTTTCACCTCCAGAAACCTACAGTATGTATCAATGTCACTGCTATGCGGATGACACCCAGCTCTACATCTCAACTGAACCCACCTCATCCCTTCCCCCAATCTCCCTCACTAACTGCCTTCATGACATCCAGAGCTGGATGCCCTTAAACTGAATAGCAAGCCTGAGGTCCTGCTCATTGGTTCCAAATCCACTCTCCGCACACAAGACAACTCCAGCCTAAACTTTGCCGGTCTTCCCATCCCACTGTCAACAACCGCGAAAAGCCTTGGTGTTATTTTTGATAATTCCCTTTTATTTTTAAAATATCACATCAAAACCATTACCCGGGCATCCTTCTTCCACCTCCGCAACATATCTAGACTCCGTCCCTCACTCTCATACTCAAGCACCGAAACCCTCATCCACGCCTTTGTCACTTCACGTCT